>PVHP010007921.1:0-39799 GCA_004024765.1 Zapus hudsonius
AAAAAAGAAATGATATGATCATGGGCTCTGCTATAAACCATTAAAATCTTTACTTCCCTGTCGGCTCCAGATTAGAATGCACGCAGAAAGAGATGCAATATTGTTGTCCAAACTTTACCCCTGAAGGAAGTTTCCTCTCCCTGTTTGTCCCTGAGATATAGTTATGGTCTCTCAGCCTCCCACTTAGAAATTAAGTGATTTCTAAGGAAAACTCTTGCTAATTATTATTTATAGTATTTATTATTATATTAGTATATGTTATATTTTATTTATTATATTGTTGTTTATATATATAAATATATAAATATTTATATAATTACATATTATATTTACATTATTAATATTCTAAGGAAACTTCTGCAGGAAAAGGTAGCTCAAAGGATATTTTCTTGCCTACTTCTAGCACAAAAATGGAGACTGAAATGTGGGGAGTCATCTTTTCCTTCTGTTCATTCTTTTTGTTTGTATTTGTTGGTGTTATTTGGTTTGGGTACTTAGATTTTAAACAAGGTCAAAATATGACCAAGTCTTTATCCAAATACATTTTATTTAAATATATATACATAATTTATTTGTTTGCATGCAGAGAGAGATGGAAGAGAGACAGAGACAATGCGTACCCAAGGCCTCCAGCCACTGCAAACGAACTCCAGATGCATGTGTCACTTTGTGCATCTGGCTTTTACATGGGTACTGAGGAATCGAACCAGGGTTGTTAGGCTCTTCAGGCAAGTGCCTTCACCACTGAGCCATCTCTCATCTATAGATATGAGATATAGATTCCCAGACCTTCAAGGCTTATCATCAATACAGATTCCCAGGCCTCCTAGGTTTATCACAGATACAGATTCCCAGGCCCCCAGGTTTAGCATGGATACAGATTCCTGGGCCTCCCTCTCACAGCCCTGCTTAGAGTCTCCTGAGGTAGAACCTCAGGAGACTGCACAGTTAATGAACTCCACAGGTGATTCTAACATAGAGCTAAGTGCAAGGATCTCTGCTCAGGAGTCACTAATTAAGACTGTAGGGTAAACATGTGGTGCAATTGGAGCGATCAAGTTCATCTAGGTGACAAGAGTACTTTGAGTCCAACACCTTGACCCCTGAAACCTCCAACCTGTGCTTCGAGTCAGAGGTCCATCGCCATCTCTGTCTACACCTGTGAGTTGAATAACCTTCATATCCACAGAATATACATATTTGCACTGAGGAATAATATCTCCTGACCCATCTCCTTCCTTCCACATTCTACCTTGATTGCCAAGGGTCTAAGGTGGTTTCACTGAAGTGGGAAGGCCCACCCTGAACACGGGTGGAACCTTCCCACGAGCTGGGGCCCCACCCTGAATATAGAAGGAGACGGTGAGCTGAATGCCAGCATCCATCTCTCTCTGCTTTCTGGCTGCAGATGCAAGGTGACCAGTTGCCTCACATTTCTGCCGCCATGATAGGCTGTACCTTCAAACTGTGAGCCGAAACCCTTCTTCCCTTAAGTTGCTTTTGTCGGGTGTTTTGTCAGAGCACAGCAATGAGAAATGTAACTGATACGCTACCCTGCTTCAGCTAAGCCTCATGCCTCTTGCCTTTTCTCTGAGGAAGGGAAGGCTTCCATAGCTTCCATGACACCGTGGAGGGTTGTACTCTTCTTGAGACCAGGAATAGCCCACACACATGCACACACACACACACACACACACACACACACACACACACACATCTTGTTTTATAGAAAACAGAAACACCATCTCCATGCCTAAGAACATGTCATTGTCCAAAAAGATGGGTGCTTTGAGATGACCACATAACTACTCTGTTATTGACAACAGAAAGATTTTTCTATGAAAACAAAAATATTTTGATAACCATTTAGGTGTGAGAGAATACAAAAGCTCTTGGAGAAGTCTGACAAGCATTCCTTCCACAAGGAAATCAGCCATTGAGGAATAACGCCTCATTTCTGCGATACCTTTTCCAGGAATGGGTGGGCATGCTCTGAGATACAGAGGCGTTTAAAGGAAACAGAATGTTTCTTTGTTCTATATATGTAAAAATAAGGAGCTACCACAAAATTTAAGGAAACAAAAGGTGAATGAATGAATGAACGAATGAATGAATGAAAAGTGTGGACCTAGAAAATGAAAGACAATATAAAAATGCATAGAAGGGAAAAGAAAAGGAGAAAAGAAGTCTAATTCTACTAGCTCAAGAAAGCAGTGCAACAAGAAATGAGAAAAAAGGATGATTTCAAGAAACTCTGGAGGTCATGGACACTTTCTAACAATGAGAGTCTGTCCACGAGTCCACTCCTAATGGGCCTCCCAGACAGGCTTTCACCTTGGAGGTGAGGCCAGCTGTCCAGGATGTGCAGTCCTTCGAGTTCTGCCGTTGAATAACCAGATAACAGCCACACAGATGTCAGCCAGCTTTATCATGTTAAGCCCCACTGGCCAGACAGAATGGAATCAATGTCTTCTTTCCCAGAGAGACGAGCAGGCTCCGCTCTCCACAGAGCTCTAATCCTGTCTGCAGTGGGCCGCAGCCAAAGATCTGGATAAAAGAGAGAAAAAAGAAAAAGATGAAAGGAGAAAGGAGGGGAGGGGAAGGGAAGGAAAGAAAATGAAGAGAAGAGAAGGGAAGAAGAGAAGGAAGGGTAAGGGAAGGAGGAGGAAAGAAGAAAGGAAGGAAGAATGAAAGCTTCACAAAGAACCTATTGAGTAGAATCTCCAGGTACTTGTATGCACAGAATAATCTGTGGTATTTTTTTCAAAAGACCAGAGAGATTGCTCAGTGTGGTTAAAGGTGGAAGGTTCAATTCCCGGCACCCACGTAAAGCGCGATGCACAAAAAAAATTTTTGCAATCGCTAGAGACCCTGATGTGCCCATTCATATTACCACCCCTCCTTCTGCTTGCAAATAAATATATTAAAAATAATCAAATCAAAGCAGAACTCACGGGATGAGAGATCATTGCACACCACAGTGCACCTCGACTCTCTCCCCGTTGGCCATTGTGCGAAAGGAAGCCCAGAACATGAATGACAGAAAAACCTCAAGCTGGCAGATCTCTAGCCTGCAAAGCACTGCTCTGACGAGAACTGTTCTCCAACCCAAGGGACAGGGGCCCAGCACGTCGGCTCAAAAAGAGTTAAGGTTCAGAGTTGTCTCTGTGCAGGTGAAGAAATGAGTCGCATGCTTGATCTGTTTTGAAAATCACATCTGGAACAAAGACTTGTTACCTTCATGCCTTGAGCACAGAACCATGATGGAGATTATTATTCTCAGAGAAATTAGTTCACCAGAATAATTATAGCTATTTCACCAGCTGCTTTGCAAACCCTGATTTTTTTGGCTCATTAACAAGCCAAAGGAGTGCAGTCCTCTCTAAACCCAACCTCGAAGGTGTCCTCGCCTGGATCTCACATGCTGCTGTTTGCCCAGCGGCCTGCTGGGTGTGGCCAACAGGCCCAGACAAGAGACACGAGCTACACTTTTCTTTTTGTGGCTCAGCCTTTGGGGTAACCTCAGAGCAGTGTCATCATGCGGCCCTGTGCTGGTCTCAGGAGGAAAGTGGAGATTCTCAATAAGAGGATATCTGGGAAGGAAAAGAGAGAACTCTGATCACAGAATGTAGCTCGGTGGTAGAGCGCTTGCCCATCATCAGAAGCCTGGGTTCTGTTCCCAGCAACACCACAGAAAGGGAGACTGGAGAGAGGGAGAGATGGAGAGACAGAGACAGACAGACAGACAGACAGACACACACACATGCTAGAATGAGGACAGAGCCACATATGATAGTTCATAGCAGCCAGACTTGAGGTCCAGTGTGACCCTTGATGCACCAACAAAGTGAGATCAGGATGCCCCCAAAAGTGGTCCAGACAGTAGCTTGTCCACTCTGCAACCCTGGAACCAACACTGCTCACAAAAGCAATGCCAACTGGGCCTCTGGGCCTGGAGCAGACCAGCCCCTTCCTGTGGCTCCTTCAGAAACTCATCTTGCACAGATGAAAAGGAATCACTCTGGATGCAGCTGTAGGAAGAAAAAAATGCCTGAGCTTTGGAGAAAGCTGAGCATGTATTTGACCGAGTTACAGACTTCCTTCCTTGTCTTTCCAGAATGTTCTGGAGCCTGGCTCTTTTTTTTAATTGTTTGTTTTTTGTTTTGCTTTGTTTTGTTTTTTCTTGTTTTATTTTTCAAGGTAGGGTCTCAACCTAGCCCAGGCTGACCTGGAATTCACTCTGTAGTCTCAGGTTGGTCTCAAACTCACAGAGATCCTCCTACCTCTGCCTCCCAAGTGCAGGGATTACAGACATGCACCACCATGCCTGGCCCCAGCTCTTTTTTACTTGATTCTTCTTTTTTTATTTGCAATGGGATTTTAGATTGCAAAGCAATCTAAAGTTAGATTGTGTTCGTGTTAATTGGTTTCCTTCTATTTTTTTCTTTTAAAAATAGCTCTATGGAAATATATATAACAAAATAAGACAAAATGCAAAGAAAATGAAATATATTCCCAATCCTAAAACTTGGGTGACTGCTATTAATCTTCTTATTTTCCTTTATTAACTCTTGTTATCATTGTATGTGTCTGCACATGTGTATACACATGTGTAGTTATTTTACAAATTGGAATACTTTTCCTCTAGCTGCTTTTCCCCACTCATTATAATGGGAGTATTAAATATTCTTTGAAAATGCATTTTTAAGATGACTGTATAATAGCTACTCTTTTCCAGTCTTTGATGGTCTGAGAGTCCATTAAGTGGAATAATATATGTATATTTTTATGTCACATTAAGCCATTTGTATCTGATTGCACTCCTTTAATGCACTTTTCTATTTTTTTTCAAGTTCAAACACTTTAAGTGTAGCCAATTAGATCAAAAACACTAAGAACATTGGGAAGATTTATTGATGCTCTAAACCACTAGAGAAGTCTGAGACAGCTGTGTTTCTGAGAACAGCCACTTAGATCTGCTGTCACGTAAAGTCGGCCTTCTGTGAAGAAGAGAGCACTGGGGATTTTATGCTTTTAGGTGTCACAATGGGGTTAGTTTGGTTGTCTATGAACCGAGATGGCACAGTGACCTCATGATCATCAGAAATATTTTATTCCAACAGATATTTGCTAACACCAGGTCAAGCCAATTAGAACAACCTGGATGGTTAACTGCATTGCTGGTCTAAACCAAGTACTTATTCAGAATCTGTTCTCCAACTGGTTGCTTGGGGCTCTCCCAAAGAAGCAAGTTCTAGGGGGTTGGGAGCTGGGAAGATTCGAGAAGCCTTATAAGCCATCATGACCAGGAGAGCTCACACATGACGGTGAGGGAGAAAATGAGTTCCAGAACTTGGGTGGATCCGTGGCTTGTTTCTTTGCCACTGCCATCCCGCAGCAGGAGGAAGGATTCGAAGGGAATGGTCCTGGAACACGCAAAGAAACGAAGAGAAGGTTCAGGAGCTACAGAGAAGCCCACCTTCTTCCCCCCTCAGGGTGGGTCTGCATCCAGTCATTCCTTCCTGGGCACATCAGGGTGGGTCCACCCACTTCACAATCTTTTGACATTGCTCAAACTCTCGCCCCTACCCTGGCTCTCTTCTTAAGTTTTCTTAAGCTTTCCTTTTCCTAAAGCAAATTTAAAATCTTATTTGAGGTCTGCTAAGAGTTTGTGGTTCTGGGAAGCTGGAAAAAAAAGTTAAAAAGCTGTTGTTTCCTGAGTGCACCCAATTTTGATACTTTAAAAAATATTTTATTTATTAATTTGTAAGGAGATAGATGATAGATAGATAATAGAGAGAGATAGACAGATAGATAGATGGATAGATAGATAGATAGATAGATAGATAGATAGATAGATAGATAGATAGATAGATAGATAGATAGATGTGTGTGTGTGTGCCAGGGCCTCCAGCCACTGCAAATGAACTCCAGATGCCTGCACCAATTTGCACATCTGGCTTTCCTATGGGTACTGGGGAATCGAACTCTGGTCCGTAGGCATTACGAGCAAGTGCCTTAACTGCTAAGCCATCTCCCCAGCCCAATTTTAATATTCTATAGTAAAAGATGGGGTGGCAGTCAATAGTGGATCTTGCCCAAAATCTAAATGGAAAGATGTGTCCATAGTTCAGTAAGTCCTCTGAATACCAAAGTCCCCAGAGAGGAAGGAGGAGCAGTCAGATAAGGTACAGACTAGGAATTCTGCTAGGAGGGACCTTGTGGCTAGCAAGGGAAGCAAAGCAATAAGGCTCTCTGGCCTCTTTTCCAGGGGTTTTGCTGTTATGATTTCTCCCACTGTTTGGATGGAAACTAAGGTGCAGAAAGGGGTTGGATGAACATGTCCTAAGGTCTACAATGATCAAGCACTGGACCCTGACAAAGGAGAAAAGCAAGAATCAAAGTGACCCAGTAGGAAGGTGTAAGTCTCAGCAGAGACAAAGCCATCCACAGCAAGTTGGTGGACAGAAAGAAGTCCCCAAGAGTGTCGACTGAAAGGGGAAAGGGTCCTCTGTTCTCTGGCTGGGATTGGGGTGCTGTTTCAAAGCCCATTTCCACATATGGTGTAGATGTGAGACACGCCTTGGTCGGCTGAGGCTGCGTTCTGATTTCTGTTGATAGGCTTCCACATTATGTGCGCACCCCCATGGCATGTTTCAGTTTCTGCCAAAACGAGAGAGGCTCAGAAGAAATTATTTATAATTAAGTGTTCCCAAGCAGGCAGCCACTCCCCTCTCTCCTCACACTTCAGTCAAGCTCCACATGGAGTTCCAAGATCTCAATCAAGCCTACAGTCTAGGGACACGTTGTGATTTGATACTAATTGGATGATGCCATGGCTTACTTGCAGATGTTCTCATCTGAACTTCACAAGATTGTTGTTGGGTTGGGTTTTTTATTTTCTGTCTTCAGGAGTACCCAATTCAAAATTTTGTATCTTCCTCCTTTTCCCCTTGACTTGGTTTTCTTTAAGTGATTTTATTCGATCTGACACCTTCCAATAAAGTTCTCTTTCCCTTGGTAATAAATTTGCAGTATTTTGTCTTAGTTGAACAAGTCACTCAGTATTTTCTGTTAGTCCCGTGGATAAATGATATTAACGAACTGTCCCTAATGGATTAGAAGAATTGATATCTTTGAGAGATGGCTCAGTGGTTAAAGGAGCTTGCTTGCAAAGCCTAAATGGCCCCCGTTCAATTCCCTAGTGCCCTGTAAAACCAGATGCACAAAGTGACATATGTGACTGAAGTTTGTTGGGACAGCAGAAAGCCCGGGTGCAACCATTCTCTCTCTTTCTCCATCAAATAAGTACTTTAAAAAATTTATATCTTTATTCTTTCACACTTAACAAGTTGCTTTTTTTTAACTCAGTTCAGAACTTACATGTTACAAAGCTAAGAATATTTGAGGAATAAATTTATGTTTTGTTTTCTTTTGTTGCTGTTTGATTGGGTTTTGTTTATTGTTGTTGGAGGTTTGGGGGTTTGTTTCTGCTGTTGTCTGAGACAAAGTCTCCCTATGTAGCCTGGGCTAGCCTGGGACTCACTATGGAGCCTAGTCTGGTCTTGAACTTACAGAGCCCCTTCTGCCTCAACCTCCCAAGTGTTGTAATTGTACCCAAATGGGACAGTTGTTTCATTTTAAAAGAGCAAGAAACCACTTGGCAATATAAGGAAAGGTCAAGATCTCAGCTATGTGTGCAATCAAGAGGAGGGTGTCATGGTTTGATCCACGTGTACCCCACAAACAAATGAATGTGTTCTGAATGCTCAATTCCTCAGCTGATGGCAGTTTGGGTTTTACAACCTCCCTGGAGCTGTGTTGTTGGGGGCGGGCTTATGGGGTTATAAGCCAGCTTCCCCTTGCCAGAGTTTGGCACACCTTCCTGCCGCTGTTTGCAGTGCTGTGGCCGAGGTGATGTCCACCCCTCTGCTCATGCCATCGTTTTCCCTGCCAGGATGGAGTCTCCCCTTGAGTCCGTAAGCCAAATAAACCCACTCCTCCACAAGCCGCTTTTGCTTGGGTTCTTTCTGCACAGCAACTAGAAAGCTGACCACAACAGAGGGTGTGGCCCCTATACCAGCATCCTCAGTAAAAATAAATAAATAAATAAATAAATGAATAAATAAATAAATAAATAAATAAAAGGTAGGAGGAACCTTAGAAGAGTTCCTGGGACTTCTATTTATGAACAAATTCTTAGGTTTCTCATCCACACCGTCCTCTCAACACCGAATAGAATAACCGCTCTTAGCACCACCATCAGTCAGGAGCTCTCTGCCATCTCTGTTGCCCAGAGGAAGTGTCATCCGGCTGCTCAGCTAATGATGCCACATCCCAGGAGCAAAGCAAGACTTTCTCCATTGCTCTGTGGGACGCTCAGAGCTCGGCTAGCACAGGCTTCCCTTCAGCTGAGAGAACTGTTTCCCGTTGATGACACGCTCTTTAGTTCCCACCATCACTCATCCCCCATAATAGACGTCGAAAAGTCAAACAAGACAAAGGCCTGAAGACTTATGTATTTTCTTACCTTCAGGGTGATTATTAGGCAGCTTAGGTTATTGGGGCTATTGAGAATTTATTCTTTAAAAATGGACCAATGGGAGATCATGACATAGCACATGGATAGACTTGGTCCAATAGGCACCACTGTTGTTTTTACTCTGTCATGATAAACCCTTTAAGTGATAAATCCCTACCTTACCATGGGCACTGATTTACAGGCTCAATTCTCAGCAACTGTAATTCTCTTTTTAAAAATTTTCTGTGATATTCTTCAAATGTGCTTGCTCTCTCTCTCTCTTTTTTTTAGAATTCTGTCCCATTGTCGTAATTTTCTCTGACTCTGGTAATTTAAAATGTGTATTTTATAACATCCTAAGTTTCATAATTTATTAAGTTCCTGGAATACGAATTTTATTTTTGTTCTCAATCACTTTGCCATATGGTATATGGTGTGTGCACAAATACACGTGCGCCATTTGTATAAAGTACAGAATATGCTTAGCAAGTGATTCTGAGCTTTCCTCGAAAGTCCTGGGGACTTCATCAGTGCACACTAACCTCTCAGCATGGGATCCCCAGTATATAGGTAGGGGAAAGATGGATTCCACACCACTGCATGGTAGACTTGTGCAGCTTCAATTTATCATAGAGGTGCTTGACACACCAGGACCCAGAGTGATGCCCAAGTTTTTTGGAGTGTCCCTGGACCAGTGGGCAGGGTTACACCTGAGCTTCTTAGAGGTTCCCTGAACCAGTGGGCAGGGATCACCTGAGCTTCTTAGAATGTTCCTGGACCAGTGGGCAGGGTTATTGGTTTGTTTAGTTAGTTGATTGGTTTGTGGGTTGGCTTTTGAGACAGGATCTCACTGTGGTTTAGGCTAATTTTGAACTGATAGACTTATGCAATCCTTCTGCCTCAGACTTCTGAGCGCTGGGAGTCCACAGATACATACCACTGCCTAAAATTTTTCTGGCAGTGGGCAGTTTTTAAAGTTCACCTTTTACTGAAAAAAGCAAACATATCTATCCTTGCCTTTTATATAATGTGAAAGTAAATATCATAAGAAGGTGGCTAAGTAAACTACAATATATTACAGAGGAGTTAACAAGAGTGACACCAAATGACTTCCAAACTATAGTGTTGAGTTACAGGACGATAAATATAGTAGGATATAATTTATGTTTGTGTGTGTGTGTGTGTATCACATAAGTATCGGATATTTTCATGTGTTCATATATACATACAGGAGAGCAAAAAAAGAGTATGGAGGGATTTCTACTTTGGTGCTAATGATGGTTTCCTCCAAGAAAGAGCCTGGAATTTTGATGCTCATGTCAAAAGATGAGAAAAAGGGTATACCTTAATTGGTTGTGTTAATTCATTCAACAAAATCACAGACACATTAATTGTGTAACCAAAAAGTAATATATAGTTATATGTGTGCTGTAGTCAGCTTCCCATTGCTGAGATAAACTTCCAAAGCAGACAGCTTATGGGAGGAATGAGATTTATTTCAGACTTACAGATCCAGGGGAAGTTCCATAATGGTAGAAAAAGTTGGCTCCCTTTTAGGGATCCAAGCAGAGAGAGGGGAGAGAGAGAGAGAGAAATCACCACCAGCCAGCACCACAAACAAATGCAAAACAAATGGGCAGAGAACAACAGGAAACTCCAGACAAAGCACAAGTGTCTGCATACTTTTAGGCTGGAACACAGATCTGCCCCCAGTGATACCTCCTCTAGCCAGACAGCTGGAAACACCTGAGTTTATTAGGGGACATATATTCAAATCACCACACTATGAAAGCACACTTAGAGATCCTGTAACTGAATTTAAAATATTTTTTCTACATTGTATAATTTCTTAATCAGCACATACTAAAAATATGCTAATCCATGAAAATTCTTGGGGTATAACAGTCCTCGTAATCTCATTACTGACTTCTGTCTCCAGCCTTGACAAGCCTCTCTCTGGCAATTAATGGCCCTGCTGGTGAGGCTGGAACCGCAACCTGGCATCAGTGTGAATCTGGATCCAGAATGAATGAAATCCATGACTAAGCCTTAGATGTCCCCCGTTAAGTAGAAAAGTTATATATGAACTTGATGCTGCCACAAAAGTTAATGTAAGAAAGGGAATCGATTTGGTATGTGCCTTATCAGTCCATTGAACTATTCAGTGAATCAACGGGAAAGACCAAAGAACCAAAACAAAAAACAAAACACCTTTCCTCTCTTTATCACCTGTGATCTCCTGTCTTAGGGGGTTTCTCGCTATGTGGAAGTGGGACACTGGTAGGGTATCACGCTGGGTATTTATGTCTATGACCCTGCTCCATCTTGCTTTTCTGTTAGATTCTATGAATTTTTGCTAAATATAAAAGTCAAACGTATTCCTGCCGGCGGGATTTTCTACAAGGATCAACCAAAGGACTTTTCAATTCAAGTCACTCTTAGGTGCTGAAGAGTCTATGCTATCCTAAAAAGCACAGGGAATTTAGATAGTAGAAGATGATAAAGAAGGGCTGAAGAGATAGTTTAACGGTTAAGGCATTTGCCTGCAATGCAGAAGGACCTGAGTTCAATTCCCCAGTGCCCATATAAAGCCAGATGGAGTACCCCAGCACACCCATTCTCTCTTCTCTGTCTGTCTGCCTCTCTCTCTCAAATAAAATAAACAAAATATTTTTTTTAAAAAAAGAAGATGATAAAGAAGTACATGTCAAACAGCACCTGTACCGTAGATACTGCTGTCTGCTGGGCTCAGCCTGTGGTAGATTGAATGTATGGCCCCTCAGAGATTCAGGTGTTCTATTAAAGCTTGTAAAACTTGGATTTCCAGCTGACTGGGCCAGATTCTGGGGTCCAGCCCTAAGGTGTGTTTGGGGATGGATCTGATTTCCAGGCTAAAGGTGTGGAGAGACGTTTGAGTTTTGGCTGTGCTTGCTAGAGTCTATGAAAGGGGGCCAGCCTCTCCCACTACTATGGAACTTCCCCTGGATCTGTAAGCTTTAAATAAATCTCTTCCTCCCATAAACTGTGTCTGGTTTGGATGTTCATCCCAGCAACCTGGAACTGACCATAACTAGCCCCCTTCGATTCAATTCTTTCTCCAAAGACCACAAGAGCACATTGGCCCCGAGATGGAAAAGGATCACCCCCCAGCTTTGAAATGAAAAGTGTGTTTAAAATGCAGAGGTCACATTCTTCTGGCAACACAAATCCACTGACAGACTGAGAAGTAGCTAGAAAAGAACTCTGTTACACCGTGAGCTTGAGCCAGCACCAACTTCAGGGTAGCAGAGGCCACGAGGCAGGTCGGTGTCTCCCCTGGCTGACAAGTTTCACACAGAACCATTCTCATTTCAGTCAAGCCAGCTAAGACATGAAGTACGCTACATCCATGGGGAAATCAAAACCTTCATGGTCCTCAGTATCAGGTCAAGGAGGCTTGAGCCCCTGTTACTGAGGGAAAGAGCGACATGCAGGGTGTGAGGTCGCAGTTCCTATAAGAAAGAAATAAACCTGTTCTGAAGTCATGAGAAGAATTCTCCAAGTGCTTGCTTTAGACACCAATATTTTTATTACTTAAAGAAAAGCAGCCAGGTGTGGTGGTACACACCTTGTAGGAGGATCGCTGTGAGTTTGAGGACAGCCTGAGACTACAGAGTGAATTCCAGGTCAGCCTGAGCAAAACCCTACATCAAAAAACCAACAAACAAAAACCATATATTTCCTAGTACCTGAACATTTGCAAACAGATTTAAGCACTTTATTCAATTTACAAAATATAACAAGTCATTTCTCAGACACTGACTGGGAGATACAAAAACTCCAGAGCCTTGGAGAACCATGGAAATGGGGGAACTTCGTTTTTTAAGATGCATTCACTTTAGAAATGCCAGCTGGGTGGAGCCTATAAGTTGTTTCTTGAGTTTCTTCATAATAGCACCATTGTGCATTTTGTCTACTCAAAATTTAATGAGTTTTAATATTATCCCTCCAAGCAAGGGAGTGTCTTGTATCCACAGAAACATAATTATGAATCTGAACAGAAGTGTCTTATTTACTTTCCCCTATTCGATAGAATCTTGGCTTAAAGGTCACAGTGAAAAGTTGCATTGCATAGGGAATTTCAACCTTGAGTCCTGATGCGTTAGGGTTAGCTTAGTTCTTCCCCAGCACAGAAAGAGCTCTGCCTGATGTTCAATGGTTGCCAGTTTGGGCAACTTATAAACAAGGAGTAAAAATCAGGTCCAGGAATCCATTAGGAACGTGTGTCAGCATACAGGTCAAAGACCAAGCAAGAATCATGGGAGGATTATTCTAAAGAGGTCCCTATAAATTTACCTCATTTTTCTATTTGGAAGAAAGAAGAGAGGGGAGAGGAGGAGAGGAGAGGAGAGGCCATGAGGCCAGAAGGGTAAGAGAGAAGGAGAAGGGAGAGGAGGGGAGGGGAAGGGAAGTTTTAAGAACTTCCTCTGGATTTCCACAGAAGTGTCCCTTCCCTGTGAGGAATTTCCTTTATAAAATATCAACCCACTGGTACTCTCTCTTCTCATCTTGTTCTTCCTTTATATCGCTGCCTTCCTTCTGATACAACATCTGTCTACTTGTTAATTGCTTAGCCGACCCTTCTGAAGAGCAGACTCATGGGGGAACAAGCTTTGCTTTGTTCGCTGCTATTTTTCCCTGCACACAAAGTACCTGGCATGTAGTTAGTACTCAGTAAATATTTGCTGAGTAAAGAAATTATTAAAGAAACCTGTCTAAGGCCACATAGGTGGTAATTGGTGGACGCAGTATTTGGATCCAGGACTGTAATTCTCAGACACACACTTTTAAACATGTTACTGTCTGGTGAGGTCACTTAGTATCTTAGCTGGCTGGGGCTCGGTAACAAATTCCATAAATTAGATGACTTATCAACAAGGAAATCTAGTTCTCATAGTTCTGGAGGCTGGGAGGTCTATGTTCACGATAATGAAAAAATCCCATACCTGAATTGAGGACATACCTTCCCTTGGTCCATAGATGATGCCTTCTCACTGTGTTCTGACATAATGGAAGGGACCCTGGGACATTTCTCTTGGGTTGCTTTTATCAGGGTGCTAATCCCATTCAGGAGGTTGCCACTCTCAAGATCTAATCATTTCTCTAAGACTTTGGGGGTTAGGATGTCAGCATATGAATCTGAAGGCACATAAGGAGGCAGCTTATCACACTTGAGGCTGCTTGTTTTCTTAGGAGTCAGCATGTGTCGTACTAAGATAGCTTCAGGACTTGCAGGCTACCCTGCCTTTGCTCTGGCCGCTGCACCTGCTGTGGCTCATTCAAAGGCCGCAGAAGGACGCCTGGCCTGGAGCCCTAGATAAGGTTCTAAACCTATCAGACAGGGACTGGAGGGATAGCTCAGCGATTAAGGCACTTGCCTACCAAGCCTAAGGACCCTGGTTTGATTCCCCAGTACCCACGCACAGCCATGTGCACTAAGTGGCACATGCATCTGGAATTCCTTTGCAAAGGCTGGAAGCCCTGGCGTGCCCACTACTTCCTTCCCAGCACATATACTCAATCCATCAGACAGGATGTGATATCTTCTTACACCTCAGCAAACTCGTCAGTAATAGGCTTTCCATTTCCACCTTCAACTATTCTGCATTCTTTTTGTTGTTGTTGTTATTGTTGAGTATTTTATTTTTGCAAACAGAGACAGAGAAGAGAGAGGGAGAGAATGGGCACACCAGGGCCTCTAGCCACAGGACATGAACTCCAGATGCATGTGTCACTTTGTGCATCTGGCTTTACGTGGCTACTGGGGAATTGAATCCCAGGTTCTTAGACTTTGTGCCTTAATTGCAGAGCCATCTCTCCAGCCCTGTTTTACCTTCTTCAAAGCAGATAGTTATGACTCGCTGAAGATCTCCCATGAATTCAAAGCATGCCAGAAGTCTCCAAATCAAATTAATGTCGCTCAAATTGAAACTCTGTCACGGTTTGATCCAGGTGTCCCCCACAAACAAATGTGTTCCCAATGATCAATCCCCAGCTGATGGCAGTTCAGTAATTAGAACCTCGCTGGAGCTGTGTTGTTGGGGGTGGGCTTATGGGGTTATAAGCCAGCTTCCCCTTGCCAGTGTTTGGCACACCTTCCTGCCATTGTTTGCAGTGTTGTGGCCGAGGTGATGTCCAACCCTCTGCTCATGTCATTGTTTTCCCTGCCTTGATGGAGTCTCCCCTCAAGTTCGTAAGCCAAATAAACCCATTCCTCCCAAACAGCTTTGGTTTGGCTCTGTGCAGCAACAGAGAAAGTTGACTACAACAGATTTGGTAGCAGGATGTGGGGTCTGTTGCTGCTAGAACTCTTATCTTGTCGCTTTAGCCTTTTGGAAGTGATTTATAGGAGGAATGTGGAAGGATTTGAAACTTCATCCTAAGAGATGCCTTGCAGTGCTGTAAGTACAGCTTCATGGACCATTCTTGTCAGAGTTAAAAGACCTGAATACAGTTAGAACTATGGACTGTGAAGTCTGGCTTATAAGGGTGAGAAAGAGCTTTGTTCAGGACTGTTCCAGAAGCAGTTTGTGTGAGAGGCTTGCTGCATTCTGCCTGCCTGTGTCCTGAGAACTTGTGCAGGGTTGCATTGCGTAGAAATGGACTGGTGTGAGCAGATGGAAATTGCTCAAAAGAAATGAAATCTCTCCAAAACTGCTGCCCATTCAGCTGCAATTGTTTGAGAGATGACAACCACTGAGACTGGGCCAGGTGATCTGCATTGGAACAGCAGGAAGATTGCAGACTCTTTGAAGAGGCCTGAATGCTTTGTTCCCCCTTGGATTAACAAATTGGTAGCCCACCTGGTTCTGTGGAGTAGAACAAATGCAGGAAGAGAGGGTCATTGGATTTGCAACACAGTTTTGTTTTTGGAAAATGGCCATCGGCAATGTGAAGCAGGTAGAATTGCCTGTGTGGAGGCCGATGGAGCCATGAGGATGAACTGTGGGTTGCAATGGAGACCCAATAATATGCCAGGACTATGGATGGCTGCCAAGGCAAGCTGCCAGCACTGGATGAAGTTTTCCCAGACTGTGAGTAGCCGAGCTGAAGGGGTGGAATGGATCTCCAAGAGACTTGTTACTGGTTAGAATTATTGAACTTGGAGTTAGAGATTGATGTTGCCCTGCTTGTTTTAACTCTTGTATTGGTTCAATCTATTTATGCTATGCCTCATGTTATCTTTTGCAGTGTAAATGTTCTGTGCCATTATGGGTTTGCTTTTTGGTTTTATGGCTCAGTTGAAAGAAAAACTATGGGGACTTAAAGAGTTGAGCTGAACACATTGTATTTTACATCATGTATGGTTATTAGTTTGTGGGGGCCAGGGGTGGATTGTCATGGTTTAATCCAGGTGTCCCCCACAAACAAATGAATGTGTTCTGATTGATCGACCCTCAGCTGATGGCAGTTTGAGTTTTACAACCTCACTGGAGCTGTGTTGTTGGGGGCGGACTTATGGGGGTTATAAGCCAGCTTCCCCTTGCCAGTGTTTGGCACACCTTCTTGCTGCTGTTTTCAGTGCTGTGGCAGAGGTGATGTCCACCCCTCTGCTCATGCCATCATTTTCCCTGCCAGGATGGAGTCTCCCCTTGAGTCCGTAAGCCAAATAAACTCATTCCTCCACAAGCTGCTTTTGTTTGGGTTCTTTCTCTGCAGCAACAGAGAAAGTTGATTACAACAAACTCTAAAATAACTGTGTATATCATACATATCTAAGCTTCCACTCCCTCTTGCCCCAGTAAAACAAAACAAAACAAAAAAACAACAAAACCCTTCTTGGTGTGTCAGTGTTCTAGGCAGCCACCCTCTTCCTGTGCATGTTCTCAAATTTGGTGGAAGCAGAAACAGATGCCTAATGAGGAAAGGGGTGAGAGAAAAGGAGCTCCAATTTATAGACCCATTAATAGTCTTGGTGTCACTAGTCTTCCAGAAACAATAGGGCAGTAATTAGCTTGGCTTGGCCAGCCAGCCAGCCCATGATAAAAGGCAGTGAATGGCAATAAATCTGAAGACAAAAAAAAAAAAAACTAAGCTTATAAGCAGCATACCTTTAAACATTTTATTATCATTTAAAATGAGAAGGTTCAGACCTTTAATTATGTAATTAATAGCCCAAGAAGCTACTTGTCTGGACAGAGGGCATACCAACTTCAGCACCACAGGGAGGGTGCCTAAAAGCAAGTTGAGAGCAGCAAGGTGCAAATTAAATTCCTTTACCGACAGCAACATCTAAAATCCTGTGATCTTCCTCCTGAACTGGCTTCCAGAAAGCAGTAAGTGTTCGGTTATCCCTGAAGGAGCCACCAAGATGCATCCAGAAACCTCATGGGACAATTAGTAGTGTGAACCTTTAGGGAAAGCATCACTGTTTATTTCTAGACTTGGTACTCGATTCACAAATCCTCCTTCAGGGTGTGTGCATGCACATGTGTGCCTGTGTGTGTGTGTGTGTGTGTGTGTGTGTGTGTGTGTGTGTTTTGCATGCTACATATAAATGCCATTTCAGTCTAGTGTCAATTCTTGACTGCAATTTGGCTTTTTAGATGATCTTATAAAGTCGCGATGCAGAACTGTTTCTTTTTAAATATTTGTTCGCAAGCAGAAAGGTTGAGAGAGGAGGAAGGGGTGCACCAGGACCATCTGCCATTGCACATGAACCCCAGATGCATGCACCACTTTGCACATCTGGATTTATGTAAGTACTAGGGAATTGAACCAAGGCCATCAGGCTTTGTTTCCAAGTGTCTTGAACTACTGAGCCATCTCTCCAGCCCAAAGAAGGCATTCCAAACCAGAAGTGAATGATTGAGGTCTTCTCACCATACTATCTTGTTTGTCTCCAAGTCTGTTTTCTCTTCATTAAAAAAAAAAACAGTAATGCTACCATTGTTATTAAGAATGATGGTCAGCACAGCCTTTTCCCGGGGGTTACCTGTGAACGGGGACTTCTGTAGTATCTTGGGTGAGGGAAGAGATAGGCAGTTGTGCTGAGGTCTTAGCAGCAAGCCAAGGGAAGAGGAGAAAAAGTCAAATGAGGAAGGAGCCAAAGGTGGCCACAAAACATGGAAGCCTCTAATGGGACAGCTGGGAGTTCCAGGGGGCAGAGAGCAAAGGGATCAGGTGACCTCGGGCTCAAGGCAGAGGCCCATGCCCAGCAGTCAAAATTCAATGCACATAGATAGCATTTGTAGCCCCCAACCAGTCAAGTCTCAGCACACTATTTACAGAAGGTTCTTAGGGGACAGCAGGACCCTAGCTGTGTCTTATAATGTGAGGAGAATTCAGTGCCTTGGGCGCATAGTGGTTACCAGAGGAGAAGGCAGTGGTTTTGAACTCCAGCTACATAGACTCATCTGGAAAGTTAAAACAATACACACACCCATCACAGCCCCATGGCTGAACCTTTAGAGACTCTGCCTTAATCTGCTTGGGAAGATAGTATGTCAGAGGCTGTGTATAAAGCCCCACAAGTGATCCTTCCACCCAGCTGTGTTGAAAGCAGAATGTCTCAAACTCTCACTACATAGGACTGGGATCTTGCAGAACACAAGATTTCATGTTTTTAACTGGGTCCCAACTTGTTGGTCTGCAGGCCACACGCTGAGGTGTAAGACAATGGAACTACATGTCTAGAAAGACTTCCATACAAGGCTCTTGGTATATGAACTCTCCCTAGCCAAGCTACACTCCACTCATCCTCTGACCTGGGCCTGTGTGTTAGCAGTCTGTCAAGCAGAGCAGATATTCCAGAGCTCAGAGATGATCTTCTGAGTTTTCTGTGAAAATAAGCAACAGTCCCAGTGACCAGAAAGGCTTCAAATCAATCAGGGCAAAGCTAATCAGAATCTGATGGTGAAGGAATTAGTATCAAGCAATAAACTTTTTAAAAATAATTCTGCCTTTGCTTCACTTTGTCTCTGTTCATGGGGAAACTCCATAAGCAGAAACTAGAAACTAGCAGAAACTAGAAAAGAACCCAATCTAAAGCAGCTTGTGGAGAAATGGGCTTATTTTGGCTTTCAGACTGGAGAGGAAGCTCCATTCTGGCAGGGAAAATAATGCATGAGCAGAGGGTGGACATCACCTCCACCAAAGCACTGCAAACAGCGGCAGGAAGGTCTGCCAAATACTGGCAAGGGGAAGCTGGCTTATAACACTCATACCCCCCCCCCAACAACACACTTCCAACAAGGTTCCAATATCCAAAATGCTATCGGCTGGGGATCGAGCATTCAGAACATATTTGTTTCTGGGGGACACCTGGATCAAACCATGACAGGCTTTCTTCTCCTCTGTCCTGGCGAGCCCAGGGCCCACTCCTCACCAAGGTTCTCAGCACTGAATCCTCCTCATGAAATAATCTCTCTCATATATTTCCAATTACTGTTCTGAAAACTTGACCTGCAAGGCCCAGCCATCTGCAAACTATTACAGACCCCCTGCCCTTCCCCCAGCTTCCCTCTCTGGGCACTTCTAGAAGATTTCTTTGTTGTCTATGGCTTTTACTCTGTTGCACCTAACTTACTATCTTAAGAATATGCTGTCTGACTAACCACATCATAAACTTCAGCCTGGAAGTTAATACACTTTATCAATCCTTTACCTGTTTACCTTAGTTAGGTTCTCTGCAAATAACACATGCTCAGTAAGATTGCTTAGTGCTTCACGATCTAACCACAGAATTTTTTTGTTATTCTTTCTGTTTATTTGTTGAGGTAGGGTCTCTCTCTAGCCCAGGCTAAGCTAAAATTCACTATGTAGTCTCAGGGTGGCCATGAAGTCACCTACCTCTGCCTCTCAAGTGCTGGGATTTGATTTTTGATTTTTCTGCTGAGATTCCCAGAGGTAAGAAAAATTCTTGGGAGTTTGTGCTCATAGACATGACTGCCAACCAAAAACAAAAATACTCATCCCTTTAAACTGATCTTGAATCTGGGTGTGTTTTGCCACTATAATATATGCTCAATAAGATTTCTTAATGTTTCACAGAACTAACCATAGGAGAGAGAGAGAGAGAGAGAGAGAGAGAGAGAGAGAGAGAGTGTGTGTGTGTGTGTGTGGCTATTTTGGGGGGGAGAGGGTTCAAGGTAGGGCCTCACTCTAGCCTAGGCTGGTACCAAACCACCCCTGCTCTGGATTCCCCAGAAGCCCCTCTGCTTGAGGCTCCACCAGCCCTCACACCTAGCCCAACCCTTGCGCTGGGGGATGCATCTAATTCAATACCTAACCTTCAGCTCAAGAGATCTTCACTCCTTGTAAGGCAGTCCAAGGTCCTTGCAAAATCAGGTCTTCAGTCTGTTCCTCTGAAGAGAAAAACAATAGGGTGTGGTTGGGAGAAAAGTAGAAGTGCAAGCCAAATAAATGTCTCCTGGAAAAACCACTCGTGCAGAACCAACAGGTAAGGCCACTGCACTCACAGCAGCAAGCCGAGGCTGCAGATGTGTGCACAGCATGGCCACTCAGCACTTTCTCCCCAGATCCATGAAACATCTCCACCGGGAAACTGGCTCAGAAACAAAACATCTACAATGGAAAGGGCAGATGTGACTGGAGAATGCAGCCCGGGGAGGGGAAGGCTTTGACAGCAGAACCTTTCTGGGGTTTGCAAATGTCTTGGGGCACTGGCAGCTCTTGACAAACAGCAGACACCAGAGCCCTCAGCCACCACGTCTGCTTCTGCCCCAGGACTCCTGCACAGAAGCCAGCCCTCTCCTTTCTCCCCAGGACACAGAACCAAAACCACTGCCCTGGGCCACACACATGACTTGCCTGAGCCAGTTTCTATGTTGGCTTTGTGCAGTCAGAGCTCTTCGGAGCCCTCTCTCTGGTTTATTAAGCCAGGCTTCTTTGTTCCCTTCCTGTGTCAGTGTGGAGAGGGAAGAGTGTTATATTCAGTCAAGGTTGAGGAGGGAGGAAAAGACTTTGCAATTAAATTGCTAATTAAGGAAGTACCAACCTGAAGAAGCTAATTTCCACTGACCTATTTAAAATATCTCGCAGCAGATCGCGCTTGAATCGAGGTACGGCCTTTATGTCTCAGCCAACTGGCTGGCTTTCAGAGCCTCAGCTATCAATAATTTCATGCTGAGGACCATCTGATAGGAAATCCACCACTGGCCCTGGAATGCCAGCCTTCCCCACTGCTCTGTTTTCCCAGTTGTCGGCTCTGTTTATAAATTGTCCATTTATAGCAAATCCAGCACCTGCTAGGAACACCTCACCCTGCCAAGTGGCGGAGTGAGTCTCAGAAAGAGCCACTATGGACTTTTTTTTTAGTTCCTCTTTAACCTTTTCCCAACCAGGGAGTTTGAGTGTATGCATAGGAAGTCTGAGAGATTTCTTTTTTTCCTGCATAGGAAAGACCAGATAGTCCATTAAAAGTTAGCATGTGGAATGAGGAGGAAGGAACCATAGTACCAACACATGATTTGTTCATACAAAGTTTCTTCTACTTCATTAAGTTTCTTAAGTTACCATTTTTGCTCCTCTTTTTAAAAAAAGAACAAGAAAAAATAAAGAACAAATTATCATTCTCTTGGAAGATATAGTGCTCTCTTTCTGAACAAGTGCTGATCAGGATACATTTAAAATCCCTGAAAAACCCAACAAGGTCACAACGCCCTGGAGAAGACCTGAGGGAGGCTTTCTTGAAGCTGAATGTTAGCTTTTTTAGTTCACTGTCAACACCAAATAAACAATACCATCTGCTACTTTAAAGAATCATGTAACTAGACTTCAAGACAATTCCCCAGTGCTAGAAATGCAATAGACAACAGAGTGTGGGTTTTTCTTGCCAATTATTCATTTGCAAAGTATCTAGATTTAATTCTACTCCCATTATGCTCTTGTTCAATTATTATTTTTTGTTGTTCTTTGCAAAATAAAAGAACATTGACAAACACATTAGACCATTCATGGAGCGGGGGATTCGTGGTTGTGAAGGTCCAACCACTCAATGCTAGAGAAAACGAGCTCGCCGAGCAGCCTTGGAAAGGGAGGGACCCTTCGATGCACCAATTGACACATTCCCACAATAATCCTCCTCAAGAAAAAGATTGTCACCCTTTTAAAGCCAGAGGGAGACTCTGATTAAGACCATGTGGCAGAGGCAGCTGAGCTGAGCTGGGGACATTCTTTGCGTCCAACTCTGCATTCAAGTAAGCAGCCCAGAGTTTCATGGGAGGATTTAGGGATTTGGTGTTTCTTTAAAAAAAAAAAAAAAAAAAAAAAGTCCCACTATCTGGATAAGCGATAACCTGTACAAGGCTATTGTTACCTTTGGACCACTTTAGGTGAGGTGTTTTCTCTCAGCCTTCGAGCCCAGAACCCTTGAAGTCCTTTTTTACAGCTTATATAGATCAAGCTAATCTCAGGTTACATAGACATCAATTATATCTTTGCAAAATGGAATCGGGCTTAATCGATTACGTGCTACTCTCACGCAAATCATCCTGGCTTCCTTTTCAGTCACTCGATGCCCATCTGTTTCACCAACCTGGATTCTTTCACTCATCACTGCAGAAGTCAGGCCCTGGCCAGTCACATGAGCTGATCTCTGAAATGCCCCTGCTGGAGAAAGGAATGTGCGAATTAAGAGACTACAAATCAGTTTGAAAACTCAGTGACTCCTTCCCATAAATCTGGGTCCTTCATATTAAAAATCCTTCGGAGGTGCTGAAAAGAAAGAGAGCTGATAGCTACAGAAGGCGACAGCCACTCTCCTCGGGGCACCAATTAGTAGTCGAGAGGGGTTAGGCAGTTTCAAATCCATATTCCGCTCCCAAAAATAGAAGAGAGGAAACCTTTGAAGCCAAAGAAGGACTAAGAATAACTATCTGTCAGCAAAGAGCAAGCGCCACATGGACAGGAAGCAGTGCTCAAGTGGCAGTTTGGAACTGCCTTTTTTCTCTCCCCAGTAGCTTTTCACATTCATCCTGTTCAGAAAGATGGCTTTCAAAGGCTTTCCTTGCGGGGCATGTAGCCCAGCGCAGCCTGTTGGAGCATTGCATGCACGCAGCTCTTGCAAAGGGCTTGCAGAGCCCTTTCATTACTGCCTGTGTAAAGCTGAACACTGGACACTTCAGAGACCGCCCTACACAGAGATCCCTCAGAGGGGGAAATGGTTGGCTGAGCAAACGCTCATTTCCTGTGTGGTTTTTCCTAATTTGACATTGCAATCCAGAGTAGCTTTCATCCTTTGAGTGACTTTTATTTCATACTCATGAAACTAACACACCAAACCAATGTTATCTCGAGAACCTTAAATGACACTCCACAGATGTATACTTGAATATATCCTATTAAAGGTATTGGAGTCAGGAGACAGAAGTGAGGATAGCTTTGCAATGGCCGGTTGGTTGGGCAGCTGAAGACCCAAGGGCGAGAAGGCGGATGGTGAGGGATCAGGTTGATGGGTGGTGATCAGGCGGCCTGATATCCAAAGAGCTGGAAAATACGGAGAGATAAGACCACGTGGAGCAAGTCAGGGCTTAGCCACCATGAACTCTGCTGTGATTGCGAGCTGAAACAGTGTGGGTACCCATAAACCCTTGCTAGAACCCAGTGTTGGTGGGTTTCATTCCTGATGCCTGGCCAGGTCCCCTTCCACAAGGCACAGCCTGCATGCACCATGCACTATGCGGTGCCCCCCCCCCGGGGGTGGGGGGAATGTCCACAAAGAGATTGAACAGCCCAATTGGGGAACCTCAGAAGTACTGCTGGGGTTTGGGGGGACTGCACAGATGCCTCTGGTTACGTACTAGAAATCCTGCTGGGATCCTCAAATTCTGCTGGTGGTGTTGGGTTAAGAGAAGGAGAGTTAGCAAAGCTGATTTCTCCAAAGCAGCCATAGCCAAACATTCCTGAGGAACATTTTATACTTTGTCTTTTATATGATGCATGGAATATTGGTTTTCAGGGAGATTTGTGTTAACGGCATGCAGTGAACAGCTTCCGGGAATCAGACTATTTCTATTTACTGTCGGATCAAAATCTGTGTCTAGATACAAATTGCTCTAATTATAATCTGAGCTCAGCCCTCCACCAAAACATAAGCCTCAGATGATCAACAAATGGGGGATTTTTAACTGTCTTGAAATCAAAATTCTTGAATGTTTTACTGAAACAAGTGGTTAAAATGTAGAATGTAGCGCCCCCCCCCAAAAAAAAATGCTAACTTGCATCCCTTTTTCTAAATGCCTCAATTTGTACAATAAACTCTTACAATTAGTCCAGGTGAGGTCCATGAGTTGTAGCATAGTTAATGAAACTGAAGGGGGAGAAATCAAAGTCTCGTGGAAAATGAAGTCAAAGAAATGAAGGGTACAACACGACATTGCACATCTATTACCGCACAGTGTTTAAGGGCTGAAGACGTGGCTGAGTGGGAGAAGGTGCAAAGCCCTGGGTTCATCCACAGCACCTACACGCTCACGTGTGTGCGCCCACACCCCCATATACCAAATGTACCACTCTGATAAGAGGAGCTTAGGAGGTGGGCAGGAGGCAGATGGGGGCTCTGTTGTTTCTTGTCTTTTTGCTCCATTTTGAAATGGGCCTAAAACCGATCTTAAGGAAGTAAGTCAGGTAGTGTCAGACACTGCAAAGTCATGAATGTCAAGGTCATTTTGTGTCTGGAAATTTGCATTGTAAGCAGTCCTAACCTTCCTTTGGCTCTTACAATCTTTCCTCCACCTCTTCCACAATGGACCCTGAGCCTTGGAAGGTGTGATAGAGATGTCCCAGTGCAGAACACAACATTGTCACTTCTTCTTAGAACTATGGTGCCCGACACTAGAAGACAAGACCTCCATAATAGGAGGAAAAGATGGTGACATCGAAACAAAATGGAGTCTAATTGAGAGGGGGAGGGGACATGATGGAGAGTGGATTTGAGAGGGGGAGACTGGGGTGTGGAGGGAATTATCATGGTTTATTGTCTAGAATTACAAAAACTGTCAAAAAGTTTAAAAAATGAGCTTTAAAAAATATCTTTACTTTATAAAGCAAAGAAAGAAAGGTCTGTTAAACACACACACACACAAAAGCTTAGTTTCCAAAACATCTGATGTGTGGACATTACACCAGACCTGAGTGACAGCCTTTCAGAAAACAGTGCTCCTGTCTGCCTGTCTGACCTGTCACGTACAGTAGACCTAAACTGTTGTTAACAACCATCACAGTTGTAATCTTTTACACTCGTGTTCACTATTGCTTCATTTATTTAATTTCAACAGAATACTCGAGTGCCCAGGCCCCCTGGAATTTTTGCTAACCACTGACATACTTAGCTCGGGCAGGGTTTTCTAGATCTTTCCTTCTTACATGGAAAGAGTGTCGTAGAAGCAGGTTACCTGTCCACACTTCCCCAGGGCCTCTCCACATTATTAATGGGGCAAGGGGCAATACAGACAGTGGTTTCTGGTGTTCTACTTCAGGAAAGTAATTGATATGAAATGAACAATAAACACAAGTTTGGCAAATATTAAAAGTGTGTGAGGTTAGAACCTCCCTTGGCAACACTAAAAATTGGTGAAATATTCATCGTAAGTACTTTCTATGATACTTCAAACGACAAGTTCTGTCGTAGTGGCAGGCAAAAAAAAAAACCTGACTAAGCTCCAAGTTTGGGTTTGGGAAGAAGGACTTTTTTGTTTATGAGTTTTGTTTTGCTCTATGCATGTCTGTGACTACTTTTCCCCCAGCCTAACCAATCTCTTGCTATGACCGTGAGGAAACCACCACTGTTGCTATGACAACTTAGAGATTCCCACAATCCCCCAGCAACTTTGAAGGCACCATCTCCTGAGATGCTCCCAACAGCCCTTCAAAGTAAGGTTTTGTCATTGCCTTTTAGTAGATGGGGAAATTGAAAATTTGGACAAGTTGAGACATTTGCCCAAGACCATCCAAATAGCAAGTGACAGAAATAGGACTCAGACCTCAGCCTCTGGCTCAACTCAGAGATCTGCTCACACAACAGCTCTTGAGCTCACAGTGGTAGCCTTTTGCATCATGAATGGGCCCACGTACTTCTGGGATGACACGTATCCATCCTGACAGCGAAGGGCTGAGCAGTGACTTACTCTGACAGCCTCACGACTTAGATTTTGAATGTGTACCACTCTGACGATGTGAGCCTATAACCCTGTGTTCTCTGTTGCAATTGACTCAGGATATAACAAAAGATTTGATCAGTGGGGATTGGGAGATGGCTCAGTGGTTAAAGGTGCTTGCTTGTAAAACCTGACAGCCTGGGTTCAAGTCCCCAGTGCCCATGTAAAGCCAGATGTACAAACTGACACATATGTCTTGGGTTTGTTAACAGTGGCAAGAGGTCTTTGTGTTCCCATTCTCTTTCTCTCTCTCTCTCTCTCTCTCTCTCTCTCTCTCTCTCATTCTCTCTCTCTCTCTCTGCATGCAAATAAATGAAAACTTTTTTAAAAAAGATTTAATCAAGTCCATGAAATTATAAATCAAAAAGTAATAGTTTTTCTCTTTTTTGGTGTGTGTGTGCAGCATGTGGTATGTGTGTATGGTATGTACAAGTGTGTGTGTGTTCAGTCATGTGAGCCCTGTGTGGAAGTGTGCATAGGCCGGAGGGAAACACGAGGCCTCCTCCATTGCTTCCTTCCTTATTTCCTTGACATGGAGTCTCTCACTGAACCTGAAGCTCACCATTTTTCAGTCAATCTGATTGACCAGCGAGTCCCCATGATTCTTCTGACTCCACCAATCACCACCAGCCCTGGGGTCACAGGCATGTGTGTTCTGGACATTGAACTCAGGTCCTCGTTCTGACCCACTGAACCAACCCCGAAGCCCAAAAGTAATATTACTTAAGATCACGCTTCAAGCAGGACAGGCTTTATTTTAGTTGTCATGACTGGTTTAGTAGCAGTGGCTGGATGTTTCTTGAACACGAAAGCATTTAATGAATGCTATGGTTTGGATCTGGGGTGTACCCCAAAGGCCCATCTGTTATTAAGACTTAGTCCCAGCTTGGTGCTATTTGGAGATGGTGGAATTTGGAAGAGTTGAGACCTATTAGGAAGTCTTAGGTGATCAGGGGTATGAAGAGAATTGCAGAATCCAAGCCCTTTCAAGTCCAGGCTGTGCGGTGAGCAACTTTGCCTCCTTACACACATCACCATGTAACCAACTGACCATGGACTGAAAACTGGAAGTTAAATAACCTTTCCTTTATTTATATATGAGCTGATTATCTTGGGTGTTTTGTTACAGTAATGGAAAGATGGGTAACACAGAGATGTTTAAAGTAGGTCCCAGTTAAGGTGCTTGTTTGTAAAGCTGAAAGACCCAGGATCACTTCCCCAGTATCCAAGTAAGGCCAGATGCACAGTATGTATGTGCATGTATCTGGACTTCATTTGCATGAGGCCCTGGTGTGCTCTCTCTCTCTCTCTCTCTCTCTCTCTCTCTCTCGTTCTCTCTCTTGTGCTCGCTCTTGCTCTCGCTCTCACTCTCTTTCCCTCTCCTTGCAAAGAAAGAAAGAAAGAGAAAGAAAATCAGTCCTGCAAAGTACTCAAGGTCTAGTGCAATTGTAAAGATGGATCTATAGTAGATTTAGGGTCATCACCTGAGGAGGGAAGGAGGCAGAGCCATGGGAAAGGACAGTCTAGTGTGCTGGCTCCCATTCAGATCAATCCTTTGGGTGGAAGAGGCTAAAATAACCTTCTTCTTCATGGGGTCCTCTGCCAGACAAAAGTCTTGGAGAAGCAAGATGCTGATTTTAGTTAACAACCCTCTGAGTTAAATTTGTTCCCATACAATGTCTCTCTCCTTCTCTGTCTCCAAATTCAGATTCATGAATAAAAATACAAATCTTTTTTTTAAAATTAATAATACCATGTCTGGGGTGCAGCTCAGTAGTATAGCTCTTGCCTAGCATGCAGGAGGCCCTGGATTTGTGTGTGTGTGTGTGTATGTGTGTGTGTGTGTGTGTGTGTGTGTGTGTAAACACCTTTATATTTACCAGTTCAGGTTCCAGAGCCGATTTCATAACCTCTAGGATATTATAGACTCACTGATAAAATAATTGGGGAAGTTTTCAAGGCTGAGCCTGGCAATGATCCAGTAGAAGCTTTGATGAATAGGAAGATCCATCAAGAAAGTAGAACAGTAGTCACCATGAGAGGGGGAAGAAAGACCACTAGGCCATTGTTTAATGGGTAGAGGGTCATTCAGTTTGGGATGATAAATGAGAGTTCTGGGGGTGGATAGTGCTGGTGTTGATGACAGTGTCAGTGAATTTAATGGGTTAAAGTGGTTGTTTGGGGGAGGGGTGTATTTTATCTCTTTAAAAACATTTTTTAATCAGGACAGATAGATGAGTCAAATATGGCAAAATGTTAAAATGAAAGTCTATCTAAACCCGGTGGTAGATTTATGGAGCTCTCCTTTTATGAGTTTCTGCATTCACTGTCCTGTGTGTTTGAAATGTCTCAGCTTCATTTTCATGAATAATTATAAATTATGAAGGACAGTTTTTTTTTTCAAATATTCTGACCCTTGCCATGGGAAGGAAGTATGGGTCTCTAATTATGTGGAGGTCTGTCTAATTATATGATTAATTTCCAATGATCTAAAGCTGTGTTTTTAACAATTACTGTGTATAAGAATAACCTGAGGATCTCATTAAAATATAGATTCAGCTGATCTGGGAAGGAGCTGGAATCTCACTGTTTCTAATTCTCAGGTGACACAAAGACTTCTAGTTCAAGTTTATAGTATAAATAACAAGGTTGTAAATAATGATAATCTACATACATCAGCTTTCATCTAGAAGCTTTCTTTATGTTGTTGTTAGGTTTTATTTGCATTGGAGTTGTTATATAAGCCAGTCGTCCTAGAACTCACTATATAGCCCAGGATGGTCTCAAATTCATGAAATGTTCCTAGTTATATACCACAATGTGACAAAGGGTTGATATCACCCTTGCTTTCTCTTACATGAAAAAAATTTTTTTCAATTGTTTGATAGACTACTGTAAGGTGAAATTAGAATTAAACCCTAATCATTGCTGAAAATATTTGCACACTCCTTTAAAATCACCTTTTAAAATCCCAACTGGAAAGTTTGGAATGAGCTGCCAAAACCCATAATAAATGCATCACTTGGGCTGTATTAATTCCTCTTCTCCAAATGGTTTTTGAAACAGAAATTGCTATAGCACAAATTTCAATTGGTGACAAGTTACTTCACTTAATTGCACAGACTCTCTCTTTTTTAATTGTAGGATAATCCTAGGTTGGGACCTAATAATTTCACCTACTATAAAATGACTGATTAATTGCTGCCTAAAATCGAAAAACACCCCTAGGAGATTTCTTGCCAGAATTATTTAGAATCTGTTCTGCCTCATAAGCTTTAGATGCTAATCTAGCTTGGAATTCAAGCTTTCCGATGGTCTATGTCCCGGATTTGACCTAAATGTGATCTGCCTAACAGACATACTGGAGAAGGCCTCTGTATGGGCAGCTAACCTCCACACCCCCAGACCTCAGTTCAGATTCAGGTGGAAGGTTTCTCTGTATAACTATACTTAAGAGTCAGCAAATTTCAGCCACAATTAGCCCACTGTTCAGCTCGCTTTATTGCATCCAACAAAGTTCTAAAATGCATAAGGCTCTTTGCAACATTCATTAATCTTCCAGGTGCCTGTGATTTCAGAAGCACGAACTGTCTTTAATCCAAACAAAAAAAAAATCTGACTCTGTCCTAAGTCCATGTTCCTTTTTGTAATGCATTCCCTGCTTTTTCTAACAGAATACTAATTACAATAATAATGCATACAGCTAAACTTCATAGTGCCATAACTTTGTGTCAAGTCCTTTCAAAATGTTTGACAAGGGTTATGATTTCACCATGATACTCAAATGCGTGATTTATTATTTTATCTCATTTATTTATATTTTGTTTTATTATTGTGTTGTATTATATTTATTATTTGATTTGATTTGATTCAAACTCATGCTATCCAACCCACACAGGCCTGGAACTCATCCCATAGCCCATTCTGGCCTAGAACTCGTGGTAATCCTCCTGCCTTAGCCTCCCAAGTGCTGGGATGACAGATATGAGCTACTACACCCAGTTTTCAATTTTAATAACAATTGCTAATTCTGGTCATACATGGTGTCAAACATGGCTGCTCTGAACTGCTTCATAGAACTGTGGTAAGTGGGAAGCCATTTCTCAGCAAGCATGCTTCTCAGTAATGTCTTTATTACTAGTCGTTAGGTACGTGGAAGGCTAGCTAATGTCCTGAGACAACGTCTTCATCTGTGACAGAGAACCTGCCCTGCTGAAGTACTGATACCTCTACTAAGCAATTCCATTCGTGAACAGAGCTTATATCAGCATGAGTACAATCAAGGATTTGGCTGAGGTTTGTGAACAGCAATTACTTATCATGCAGACCTGAAAATAAAAAAAAAAAAGAAGGCTTGGGCTGGAGAGATGGCTCTGCGGTTAAGGCACTTGCCTGCAAAGCCTACGGCCAGAGTTAGATTCCTAGCTCCCAGGTAAAGCCAGATGCACAAAGTGATGCATATATTTGGAGTCCGTTTACAATGGCTGGAGAACCTGGCATGATCATTCTCTCTGTCTCGCTTCTAGTTTTCTCTCCTTATAAATAAATAGAAATAGTTGATTTTTAAATAAAAATGAGGGCTTGATATCCAGGCGTAGTGGCACATCCCAGCACTTGGGAGCCAGAGGTAGGAGGATCACTATGAGTTTGAAACAAGCCTGGGACTACAGTGTGAATTCTGGGTCAGCCTGGGCTAGAGTGAGAACATACATCAATAAATAAATAAATAAATAAATAAATAAATAAATAAATAAATAAGGAGGGCTTAAATAATATCAGCATATGACCATGTCTAAAGCAGCTGATTTGCCTTCAAAATTATTTACTTTTGCCAGGCGTGGTGGCACACCCCTTCATCCCAGCACTCGGGAGGCAGAGGTAGGAGGATCGCCATGAGTCCGAGGCCACTCTGAGACTCCATAGTGAATCCAGGTCAGCCTGGACTAGAGTGAGCCCCTACCACAAAAGAAAATAATAATAATAAAATAAAAATTTATACATATATAAATTTTCCTCAACCAAAACTAACCTCTTTCTTCCAGCAAGTAGAAGGTAAATAAAAACATCAACAACCAAAAAAGGAATCATTATTTCATTTTCTCAAGAATCGGCTCTCCTCCTTGGCACCGCAGTGTTGGGAGAGTTGATGCCCAAGGGCAAAGGCATGAAAAGCTGAGGAATGCTGACAGAATTGAGTCGGAAAACAGAAAATCCAGTCACTCTGAATACCGTTTGCACTTAAATGACAACTTTTGCTGATGATGTCTTTATTTCAAAGACATTTCTCAAGAAAAGGTAAATTTGAGACAATTTATGACCTGATTGCTGTCTTGTTCCTCTAGGCTTGTTCAGCACTTTCCTCGGGACCCAAAGGGCACTAAAGAGAGAATGAATCTAAGAAGGGCCCAAGAGAACAAAAGGTTTCCCAAACATGTAGAATATAAATGAAAGTTCTTTTAAAATGAGCAATAAATAACAAATCTCACACTGCCAAAAAAAAAAACCTGTTAACCAAAGTAGTTCACTACATAACTGTTATACACAATTTTCTTAATTACATTTTTTTTAATTTTGATTTATTTATAAGAGAGAGAAAGACAGACAGAGAGAGAGAGAGAGAATATGGGCACACCAGGGCCTCTTGCCATTGCAAACGAACTCCAGGTGCAAGTGCCACTTTGTACATCCTGTTTATGTGGGTGCTGGGGAATCAAACCCAGGCAGTCAGGTTTTGCAAGCAAATGCCTTTAACCACTAAGCAATCTCCCTGGTCCTTAATTAAATGTTTTACCCTCACAAATACAGAGAGTAAATGTCAAAGCTACAATATGCCTCATGATTGAGATCAGAACTGTGGGGTGGTCACTAAGTAAGTAACATAAATATAGTTTGTAAGTTTTGTTTTTAGTCTGTGTGTGTGTGTGCACGTGCACACACACTCACATGAGTGTGGAGGCCACTGGTGACTTTGAGTGTCTTCCTCACTCACTCTTCTACACTTTATTTACCTGGCCAGGGTCTCTCAGTTGAACCTAGAGCTCACAATTCAGGTAGTCTAGCTCACCAGCATGCCCTGATGACACCCTCTCTCCACCCACCTCCCTGGGTTACATACCCACCCAACAATTATGTAGGTGCTGGGATCTGAACTCTGGTCCTTATGCTTGTCGATCGAGCACTTTATCTACTGAGCTATCTCCCCAACCCCTGAAAACATTTTGTGAAAAAATAAAATTGAACCCTTTTAGTCACTTTTTGGGGGTCTCTGCTAAAGACATAGGTTGATTTGGTGAAAATCTGAATCATAAATTATCCAATGCTGCTCACCACAGATGCACATACAAAGCCTGATGAAGCTCATAACGATTTCACATAGAGCACTGAACCATGCATCACCAATGAGAAATGCCCTAATACAATCTGCAAGTCATTGATCATGTGACACTTGCAGCGGTTCTAGACTTCATGCTAACGCTAATAATCAACTACGGTACCTGACAGTCTAATGCCTGTCCAACTTTTGGTATGGGACCTTTAACAGATGGAAATTATAGGGGCAGGATACCCAGAGATCAAGCTGGAACTGAGGAAGAAGCCAGCTCCTTGCTGGAAAGTGCTAGGTGAGCTTCTGGGAGTCAAAAGTGACCAACAGTGTGAACGAGCAGGGGATCCTGCTACACAAAACTGACCAGCCAGGAAAGATGTATACACCTGTGCAATAATGGCACAGAGGCCATGGGGGTCATCAACGGCTCTCTGGTTGGATATGAGACCCGCTTAGTGGGAGGGAATTCATGCCTGGTACTGAGAACCAAGTCAGATGCCTATGTAGGGCTTGGAAGGCCAAAGACCCTAGAAGAAAGCTCCCACTCTTCTCTGGCTCACAGGGGAGGTTATGACAATCAGGAAGTCTTGTAAGTGTCCATGTTCAGCCCCTTTGATCCACACTCTCACTCTTGGCTAGAGAATCTGCTGTTTATAGATGGCGGCAAATACTGGGGAAACCCAAGACCCATCAGTGTGACAAGAACAGAAAGCCGACTACCTGGCATGGGTCATCTCTATCACACCTGCCAGGGCCCAGAAGACACCATAGAGGAAGTGCCGGGATAAATACTCCAGTGCGGCTCTCACTGCTGGGCTGACAACCTCCGCCAGGGAGAAGGTGGTAGACACTGAGGAGATTCAAAACTTATTGAAGCTGAAAATCAGAGGCTACTGAGACCTAACATTAAAGGAGACTTACAACACGCCCTCCGAGGTTCAGGGAACATTGTGGAAGAAGGATGGAAAGACTGTAAGAACCACAGGGTGGGAAAGCGTACTCTGAGGCATTGTCCCTTCCATGAGAATGGCTAGTGCATTCGTGACCCCAATGAGGAGGGCCTCACGGGAATGGGACCAGGAGAGAGGGAATATAAGAGTATAACTCAATGGGAATATGACCAATTTAAAATATGTTCATATATTAAAGTTCTCAATAAAAGGTTTTTTTATTAAAAATAAAAAATAAATTATTGAGTCCCCAAAAGAGGTTGTTTTTATATAGCAGGCTATCCCTACCAATAGTTATTGCACTGAAAGTTAAAACAGAAAAATTAAATGTATCTATTAAAAATAAAAGAATCTGGGCTGGAGAGACAGATCAACAGTTAAGACAGTTGCCTGCAAAGCCTAAGGACCCAGGTTCGATTCCCCAGTACCCACATAGGGCCATATGCACAAAGTGGTGCATGCATCTTGAGTTCATTTGTGGAGGCTGAAGCCCTGGTGTGCCCATTCTCTCTGTCTCTGTTCTCTCCTCTTTTTTCTCTTCTCTTCTCTTTCTCTGCTTACAAATTAAAAATTGAAAAAAAGAAAGAAACCTATTCTCTGTTTTATTTTTTTTTTATTCTCTGTTTTATATAAGCAAAATAAAAACAAGAGTAAACTAGTGTTATCTGGCTAAATGGCTGCATTTGAAGTCCATAGATCAGGGCTGCTCTCATGTTGGATTATAGAAGCTTCTTTTTGCAGTTGGTCGTGGCCACTGGAGAGACTTAAAGCTCAGCACAGTGCTGAGAATAAGTGCCTGGGATGCTCAGTAGTAAATGAGACGTCTAGAACTCCTCTCTCCCAAGGTTCAGGGAACACGGTGGAAGAGGGGGTAGAAAGAATGTATGAGCCAAAAAAGAGGAGGAATACATAGGAATGCTGTTTTCCGGACATGAAGTGGTCATTGTGTTCGTGACCAATAGCTATTGTCAACCTGAACAAAATTAGACCTATCAACTTTTCAGCATGGCTGGACAAGAAGGACAAAAAGAAAAGAAACAGACATCAAAGCAGAGGAAGGACTGATTTGGAAGAAGGGTTTCAGTGGAAAGGATCCGGGAGACAAGAGAAGGTAGCCACAGGGGATTATGAACAAGGTTCATTATATGCATGCGTGAAAGAAAGTGATCAATTAAAAAGTTTACACAAGCCTGATAATATCTTACATTGTTTAAAATATGTATTTTACTTATCTCTTGCAAGGTAGGGAGAGCTGGAGAGAGAGAGGGAAGAGAATAGGTGTACTAGGGCCTCTTGCCATTCACTGAAATGAACTCCAGAGGCATGCACCACTTTGTGCACCAGGCTCCTGGGTCCTGAGGAATAGAACCCAGGCTTTGCAGGCAAGCGCCTTAACCACTGAGCAAGCCCTCCAGTCTCCCCCATCTTACATTTTTATCAATACCTTTAATGTCTGCTTTACCAGAAGTTAACCGACCCTCCTGGTTTTATATTGAGTTTAGTGTGGCATGTTGCACTCACACACAAATATAATTGGAAAATATAGGAACTTGTTTTGGGATGTCATAGGAAAGTACTAGAGAGCTCTGAGGTTGGTAAAGTGCTCAATTCTTCGGGGAAATACAGGGCAGAACACATCTTTGCTCAAAATTTTCATTTAATTGTACACATTTATAAAGTACAATGTGGTGATTTGATATAGTTATATAGTATGCATTGATCAAATCAAGGTAATTAACATTTCCAGCTTTTAAATTTTTTTAACTTTTATTAACTTATATTGCATATATTTCTGAGGTAGATACACTATTCACTGATCAAATCAGAGTAATTAACATTGCCACGTCTTTATCATTACTTTGTATTTGGAGACTTCAAACGCCTTTCTTCTAGCTATTCAAAACCTATATAATAGGGTATTATGAACTATAGTTGTGATTGATATAAAATACTATAACTTACTATCTCTATCAACTGTATTTGGGAGAAACATTTTAATAAACTTTTCAGATAATTGTGGAATATGCTTTTCAAACTATACAAACGTCAATGAATAATAGTTTCTTTAGAAAATGCAGTGTAAAACCTATGAAGTTTTCTAAAAGTTACACAAAAATCCACTGGTCTCATGCATTTTGAATGGATCTTTTACTAACCATTTTACCTAAGTCATTATCACTTTGGAAAATGTTAATTTACTAGTTATAGAAATCTCCCAAACACTGACACGTTAATTTATACACTAGGAAAAATACCCATTTGTTATAAATTAATAATTTAACAAATGTTATCAATATTTGTTACTACAGCGCTGATCTCAGGAAAATTGGAATTGGGTAAGCTATCATCTCATGGTGATGGATCAACAAAAGCAAATTGTATTTGAAAATGACAAAAAAAGAAATTAATAAGGCAAAGAAGAATTCTTTTTGCTCAAGCAAAATCAGATTTCAACGTTACAAAAATAGTGCTAGTTTTTTTTTCATAACATACTTTTCTTATTTTGCAGAAAACTGCCAAATACATAAATTTGAATATCCATGCCTTGTCAGTCATTCTATCAAGCAAATGTGGTATCCTAAAAATAAACCATTAATTTAAACAACTGTTGTAATTCTTTTTGTTTTCCCAGACACCTTACTTTGACGGTGGAAGTTTGGCAGGCTTATCATATTATCACCTAGAATAGTTCTTAAAATTCTATCAACTGTGGGTAGAGAAGAAGGCAGGGATAACTGGTACCATCTGGTACTGATGTCTTGATATGACTCAACCACTTAGCAGCTTTGCTTTACCATCGCTTCTGTGCCAACAATTGTAAATGACTCTATAGTTTAAAATGTAATGTGGGGCTGGAGAGATGGCTCAGTGGTTAAGGTGCTTGCCTTCAAGGTCTAAGGACCCAGGTTTGATTCCCCATTACCCCTGTAAAGCCAGATGCACAAAATGGCCCATGCATCTGGAGTTCATTTGCAACAGCCAGAGGCCCTGGTTCACCCATTGTGTGTGTGTGTGTGTGTGTGTGTGTGTGTGTGTGTGTGTGTGTGTCTGCTTGCAAATAAATAAATAATAAAAAGTAAGGTGTTAGAATTAATGTAAAGTTTTTCACTGGTGGACGTGGTGTTCTTTGGTTTTTTTTTTTAAGACTCCCTGCAAAGGTCCCCAAGGACTCCCAGGCTTTCTGAGTCACACTCTCAGAACCACTGGAACAGACCACAGTACACATAAAATCTCATTGCTTCTAAAAAGAGTTCTGAGGAGACAGTAGCTCTGCTTCTGTGGGTGACAACTGAGCAGAAGGTCCTTCTGGAGGAAGACCCATGCATAGGATTACATGCTGAGGGGAGAGGTCATTCTCATTAGAACAATTGTCCTGGTCTTCCCTTCTGCCTTCACATGGCAGATGACACTAACGGGGAGTGGAGGTATGGCAGGACATTGGGAAGGTGAGCTGGGAAGACGCCAGGAATTCTCGGTGACCAACCAGTTGATGGAGAGCCAGAGCCGAACCCCCACACCTAGCACACATTAGAAGTGGCAGGAGACGTGGGAGGGAAGAGGGGTCTCAGGCACAGGGACCGTGGACAGGGGTTGTTGGCCTCTGTGAGTGGAGAATTTCTAGTGAGAATACTATTGTGCCTAAAGTACTGGGGGCACCTCTGTTCTCATGGCCTAGTTGGCAGCATCCAAATCCAGGCTCTGAAATCTTCATGCTGGAGACCCAACAGAGGTGCCCAGGAGATCCTATCCCATCCATCCCAGGACAACAGAGGCGCCCAGGAGAGCCTATCCCATCCATCCCAGGACAACAGAGGCGCCCAGGAGAGCCTATCCCATCCATCCCAGAGACAACAGAGGTGCCCAGGAGAGCCTATCCCATCCATCCCAGGACAACAGAGGTGCCCAGGAGAGCCTGTCCCATCCATCCCAGGACAACAGAGGTGCCCAGGAGAGCCTGTCCCATCCATCCTACAGACAACAGACGTGCCCAGGAGAGCCTGTCCCATCCATCCCAGGACAACAGAGGTGCCGAGGAGTACCTCTCCCATCCAACCCAGAGATCATCAATAAACATCTCATGCTTAAACTTCAAGAATTCATGACACACCAACCAGCTCTCTCAGACTCACCCACTACAGATTATAACTAGAGCCCTAAAAGGTGGGCCAGGCCTCTCTTTCAGTATCACCTCTCCTGAACTTCTAGTTCCCTGCTCCAGTAAGCAGGGCCATGGTGGGAGGGGCCCTGCTCCCACCTGTGCTCCTTCCACGTGGCAGAAGCTCTGCCTACTTTCCTGTTCTTCTTTTAATCTAATAAAATCTCTCCAAACCTTAAAATCATGTTTGAAGCATATCCTTGCAATGTTTATTTTGGAGATAAATTATCTTTTTCTTTTGTGAAATTGTATTTTTTAAGTTCCCATGATTGATGCCTTCATTAATTCTGATGATATTTCTGTTGCTGCTAATTTGGTAACAAGAAGTAATAGCTGAGCCAGGTATGGTGACACACACCTGTAATCCTAGCACTCAGGAGGCTGAGGAAGGATTATGAATTCAAGTCCCTGTCTCAACAAAACAGCAAAGCTGGGCATCATGGCACACACCTTTAATCCCAGCACCTGGGAGGCAGAAGTAGGAGGATCACCATAAATTGAGGCCACCCTGAGACACACAGTGAATTCCAACTAAGCCTGGACTAGAGTCAGAACCTACCTCAATAACCACACACACACACACACACACACACACACACACACACACACACACACACATTGCAAAGCTAGAAACAGCTAGGATGAGAATTCGTGGTATTTTAAGTTATATATAAACAACACAAGTGATACTAAAAAAAAGTTCTCCACATACTCTCCATAATATCATCTTAAAATATTAGTAATATTTATCATTTAATTCCACTTTATTATACGGAGAAATGGATGCACTCAAGGTTGGGTGACTTAGCTTAAATAAATGAACAAATATAAGATTTAAATACTTTCAACCCAATGGGAATTTTCTCAGGCCAGTGGTACCTGGAATCTCAGGATTCATGTTTCCTTCCCATCTCCCTGTCCAACACCACTTCCCGTCACAGCTCCCACAAAACCATCCAGTACGTTTTTTACCCATATTGCTGGGAACATCTCAAATGTTAATTCAGAGCAAGACAAACAGTAAATACCAATCAGCAGCCGAAAAGGAAGAAAATAAGGAAGAATTTACTGGGAAAGCTTTTCCATTTTGGCTTTTAGGCACAAAACTATGGTCTAAATATGCACTGCATTTTTGTTTGCTTGTTAAGTCCTTTTTGTTAGTAAATATTGGGCTTTAGCTACAGCTCATTCTGCCCTTCCCTGCAGCCTTCAGAGAAGTTCTTTAGCAAAGGCCTGTAGGCAGAGCTCTTTAAAATCGAATGTTATAGGTCCCTTGTTCATCTGTCATTGTCTGCTGGGTTCCCTATGGATCCTCCACGATATGATTATGGTGGCTCCTCTCTTGCCAGGATCCGGGTCATCGGCCTACGGTGGGAATTGGGGAATTTGGGATAACATCTCATGGTTTGCCCACTAAATAATGTAACTCATTATGGACAATAAATTTATATTTAAAAAAAAATCGAATGTTGGGTCTATCTTTACATTCTGGAAGAGTTCCATAATTTAATACTTTATATTTTTTAAAAAAAGCTGCGACTTTCAATTGGCCTGTATGCCCAGTTGCCTTGTTTTCTCTTTGTTGTAGAAAAAAAATGCTTCCATCAGATTTTGATTTGTGGTACTGTTATGTTCTGACAGAACTTAGCCTGGTGTTCTTCAGACTCAAGTCAATTAGGTGGAAATGAACGCAACCTGCTTCTTGGGCTGCAAGTAAATGTTGACATTGGGTGAAGTGTTCTATTATCACAGCGGTGATTTCTTCTGTTGGTTTATTTCCTCGTCATTGAACACTTTCTGAGCTCAGGTGTTCGGCTCATTAGGTACACTTGAAATACTGATAACAAATTAGCACTTAGTGACAACATTGTGACAATGTGAATAAAATTTCAGATAGATGTCTAGAGATGTTTGATTTTGTTTCCAACCCCTGCTGGTCATTTCCCTTCCAACTTAGAGCAGATTTCACACAGGCGACTTGGAAAGCAATTCTAGCTGTCTCGGTAAAAAATCCAACATTATATTGTCAAACAATTCCAAAACACTTACTATTGGTAGAAAATCAAAAGCCCGACCTTCTAAAGAGAGTGTGCAATCCTTACAATACGGGAAACCTGTGTAGGGTGTTTCCACTAAAGACATCAAGGCTCTACTGAAGTTATCTTGAGCAACCAACATTTATTTAGTGCCTAATATTCATGACATTATGCTGTCCATCAAAGGATACATAAAAATGAATAGGCCTGACCCCTTCCTTATGAGAATCTAACAGAGGGGTGGAAAGACGTGTATGACTCTCAGAGTCTTGTACATTGAAGTTACTGTTCTAACCAACGTATTACATAAGAGCAAGTATTCCTTATCCAAAATACTTGAGAATATATGTGTTTGGGGCTTTTTTAATTTTGAAATATTTGCATAGGCTTCTGGTTTAGCATCCATGATCCAAAAAATATGTTAAAAGACAGTCAAACCGTATCAATGAGTAATCAATAGGAAGCCAAGGGGACTTTATGACAAGTCTCGGGAAAGAACTGTAGTTCAGAATGCAGTATTTATCCCTAAGTCTCAGTGTCTGCTTCCCGAGAACGTCACCTATGACAGGGCACATGGGTTCTTCCAACATTGCCACATGAGGAATGTAAAAGCAATGCAAAAAGAGACAGACATCAGGAAAAATGCAGACTTAAT
>PVHP010007921.1:39899-42399 GCA_004024765.1 Zapus hudsonius
GTCCCGCTGCAGCTGGAAGTCAGGACAACACTGATATGTTGGCTCAACAAAATGTCTTTCCTAAGAAGGAGAAGGCTACTGTTTCTCCTCGTCCCAACACTCAGGCACCAGGACCAAAGCCTGCTCCGTGCCTTCCCTGATGAAGGCCGATTCAGACTGCAGCAGCTTCATGGCTGGCCGGCCTTTGAGATGCTAGAACAGGACCCAAGACGGCAGCCCCTCTCACAAGATAACTTACGAGGAAGTGTCTGCTTTAATGTCCTCTTTCCTACTGATGTTCAGAACTGTGTCAGCCCCAAGGAGAGGCAATCCCAATGTGCTGCTGATGACCACACAGAAGATAAAGAAGCCCTTGTCCTTATTGTCACTAAGCTGTTCAACTGCCCCTTGAGACAACGGAGTCCAGAACCTCCATTTATATGTGACACATTCCTTATTTTTTTGTTTATTTCTTTTTTTTCTTAAGGTAGGTCCTCACTCTAGCCCAAGCTGACTTGGAACTCACTCTATAGTCCCAGGCTGGCCTCAAACTCACAGTGATCCTCCTGCCTCTGCCTCTGGAGTGTTAGGATTAAAGGTGTGCGCAACCATGCCGGGGACATCTCTTATTTTAAACTCGCCTTTTGCTTGGCCATCCTGTTTTGCAGACACAAGCATCCTGATTCATAATCGCCTAATCCAATAGCTTTGTTTCATAGATAAAGAAACTGAGATTCCTAAGACCTTGTCTCCCACCAAAAATAAGTAAATAAATAACCCAGCTCTAAGTAAGTCGCTTGCTCAACCCCACGGTGATTAGGTGACAGAGCTACAACTCACATGTTGTTGTACTAGTTCTTGTGTTAAAGCACAGCTCAGCAACATACTTGATGTTATCAAAGAGAAATAAAGCCAGAGAGAGGTTTGGGAGTCTCTGCGGGAAAGCCATTCCAGGCACTTGGGCTAAGGAGGACTCCTGTTAGTGAGAGCAGACCGACAGGACAGGAACCTAGCCAACTGTGACTCTTCTGTCTTGTTCCTGACCTCTTAGCCCACCCTTGTGTCCCCAGAAAGCCAATTAAAAGCAGGCATCGCCCATGTCACTGTCCTAGATATACAAAAATAACATTACTGTACATGACCAAAAGTAAACCAGATTCTCTGCATTTTTTTCCAGCTTCCAAAAATAGTTAAAGACTCACTGCCAAAGAGAGCGGGGCCTGAATTCCCATGGAAAAAAAAGAAAGAAAGAAAAGAAAAAAGAACTTCACTCCATGGCATTTGCTCCAGTGTAGAATTAATTAAATACACACTGAAGCATGGAATTCCCCATGCTTTCACCCCACCGATTTACTTTCTGAAAGTTTTTTTTAAAATCAATAATGCGGCAGCCATGATGCAGCAAAAAATACCCTAGACTTGAAATCAGGAAAAGCAGACCTCTCTGGACTGACAGGGTGTGCTAATAGGCTTTTGTTTTGTTCGTTTTTGTTTTTCGAGGTAGGGTTTTGTTTTTCTCTCTTTAGCCCAGGCTGAGCTGGAATTCACTATGTAGTCTCAGGGTGGCCTCGAACTCAAGTGATCCTCCTACCTCTGCCTCCCCAGGGCTGGGATTAAAGGCACCTGCCACCACACCCCGGGTCTAACCAACTTTTGTGCAGGATAGACAGAAAAGATAACAGCTGTGAGCACTGAGCTAAGCCCTTTCCATGTATGAAGGGACACAACCCTCACCAATCTGGGTGATGTGTGCCATCACCACCATGCCCATTTTGGAGATGAGTCAAAGCAAAGCAGGCTTGGGGAAGGAAGTCACTTGCCCAAGTTCACACAGCTAGGAAGAGAGAGACACAGCTACAGACTTTGTACTCTTAACCATAAATGCCTCTGTGAATGCCAAGTGGAGAACTTGGTACTTCCTGTCATCGATTTCATAATATTTACTGTCAAAGGAAGGGTCAAGTGTTATGAACCAGTGAGTAAAGAAGCATTTCAGGAGAGAGAGAGAGAGAGAGAGAGAGAGAGAGAGAGAGAGAGAGAGAGAGAAGAGAGAGAGAGAGAGAGAGAGAGAGAGAGCGCAAGTTTAAGGCCTTTAAAACACATACAAAAATGCCTGCCTTGTTATTTGTTTCTGAGTATAAATATAATATACTCACTAGAACAAAAAAAATCTCATCTAAGGTTGACTCTTTTGCCTTTGTCCACCATTCTTTCGTTTGTACATTTATTTATTTCCTCCAATAGCTCAGTGTACCTTTTTCCCCTCAGGACTCTGCTATCTGAGAACAAGTTGTTCAATTGAGTCTACTTAATTTAGAAGAGTAACACACTTAAGAAATATCTTAACATTTGTAATTTTAGAAAAGCTGGGATTAAAAGTAATACACAGGGAGGCTGCTGAGATGGCTCAGTGGAGAAGGCGCTTGCCTGTAAAGCCTAAGGATCCGAGTTCAATTCCCCAGTATCCATGTAAAGCCAGATGTGCACAGCGGTGCATGTATCTGGATGGAGTTCATTTGCA
>PVHP010007921.1:47399-55275 GCA_004024765.1 Zapus hudsonius
ATATATATATATGCAATTTTTTGGACTAATTGTGAATGAAGGTTATATTCACTTTCACTTAAGTACAGCTTGAAACTCCAGTGAACTTCTTAGCCATATGCAAATGACTTTTTTTTCAATGTGTTAATTTGTGAACAGGGGCACAGAGAAAGAGAGAAGAGAGAGACAGAGAGAAGATGGGCGTGCCAGGACCTCTAGCCACTGCAGACAAACTCCAGATGCATGCACCACTTGGTGCATCTGGCTTTATGTGGACACTGGGGAACTGAGCCTCAGGCCATCAGGCTTTGCAAACAAGCACTTTTTCCTGCGGAGCAATTTGGGGACGAGGATAAAGCCATCATATTAAAGTTAGAACTAGTAGAAAAACACTATGGAAGACATTCTCTAGGAACTCAGATTTTTCTCATTAGCCTTTTTCTTTCACTGCTCAGGCATGACCAGATTTCAGTCTTCTCAAAAGTTGTTTTATGTTGTAGTCGGAGAAAAAAGTCCTGAAACTTAAAAAATAAATAAAACACAAAACTGAAGACCTACCAGAATAGAAAGCTTTCTGAATACCAGTTAACATAAGGTTTAACTAGAGCTACAAGGCTTAAAGAAAAATCTATCATTTCATGAACTATTGTAGATTTTAAGTACAGTGTTCTTTTCCTCATAACTGTCACACTTTTGGGCTTTTATGCTCCTCATAAAACTTTATTGTTGCATTTTCATCCCACCCTCAAAACTCTTGATTGTAGAACCAGCGGCCTGTGCTGAGCTTGAAGCGACCATCAGCACCATGGATAAGATCAGTGTTCAGAATACAAAACAAACAATAAGCAAGCCATGCTTACAGAGTCCAGTAGCTGCCCCCTGCCCATCACAGAAGAAATGGCCCAATTGTCCTTCCTAAACAAAAATTACCACAACTCCCATAAACAATCACTTGTCCATCAGCTGTTATAAATAGACTTTAAGACACACCAGCAGCTGTCTGACAGTTTATAACTGCTGACCAAAGGCTCAGAAGGGAATGGAAACGAGAGGTTTCTACATAGCAGGAGAATGCCTTGTCTTCAGGCTGCTGTCAATAAGGAAGTTACACACAGACTCTGTGAAAATACGTCAGCACGCCTGGATTTAGGCTCGAGTTATGCGAACAGCACAATGAGCCTCATGTGGGAGTCTCCTAACAGTTACTGTCTTATTCTCTCGTGGGCGTCCATAAATTCAGGATTGTGAAATAAATGGAAGCCATTTCTAGCAGCTATCTTGTAAAGCTCTGGTCACAAGAGATGTTTCCATGATGCAGAACAAGGCAGCAGTGGCACTCTCTGGCTGTGATAAGAACCAATCCTGTGCCTCATCTCTAACCCATTCATTTCCATTTCCTGTTCTGGTTCCCTTCATCCTCCAGAGAATGGCTTTCCTTCTAGCGTGGTTTGTTGTTGTTGTTTTTAAACAGCGTTTCCAATGGATGAAAGACTGCACTGAACAGTTCCTTTTAACCAGCCTTAGTCCCTGGGGCAAAATGTCCCAAGAACCTGATCTGATATGACAGAGACCAGAACCTGGAGCAGCAGCCACGGTCACATGACTGTCCTTGCTGCAGCATGTCTCCCCCCTCCATCCCGACAGACGGGGGGGGGGGGGGGGTGGGGGGGGGTGGCATGTGATCAGATTGAAAGTGGATAAGGGTGTTGTGCGAAACCCAGTCAAACCAGCAGGCAAGGACTATCATGCCCTAGGGAACCCAAATTTTAAAAATAAAGGCAGAAGGCACAAATAAAAATGATAGGAGAGCCTTGGAAGAGTTCTCATCCAGTGAAAGAAACAATATAGATAAAATAAATGAACAAAAAGTCATGGCTTAATAGAAAATAGTATTCTTTTTCACAGTTTAAAATGTATCTTTTCCAAAACATCCGAAAGATGATTTCAGACACTAAAAAAGCTTTCAGATCCCTTCCTTGTTTGATTCCCACACATTAAAAAAAAAAAAAAAAAAACAACTTAAGGCTGGAGAGATGGTTCGGCCTTTAAGGCACTTGCCTGTAAAGCCTAACAAACTGGGTTCAATTCCCCAGTACCAACATAAAGCCAGATATACAAAGTGGTGCATGCATCTGGTGTTCATTTGCAGCAGCTGGAGGCCCTAATGTACCCATTCTCTTTCTCTGTTTTTCTCTCTTTGCTTACAAATATATCTTTGAAAAACTTAAAAGCTATCACCAATTTTTTAACTCACTTATGAGATAGGAATAAGCCTATAGTGATTGTCTCCAAACTTCCCAGAGCTGGCATCTACCCTATGATCCAGCTTCCTCTTAAACTGCCAGAAAACAAGTGAGAGAATGATTTTCCTTCCACTTGAGAGACGTGCCATTTAATGCCAGGGCCCATTTTTAAGAATGAAAAATGCTTCTGTCTTCAAGATGGAGTAGGTGAAGAGGAACATCCCTTGGAGCTGTGTAGATATATCTGCTGTGACCCAAGCATACATAACAAGGCCTGACCTTGAAGTCTGTCAGGGGCGAAGCCTTTGGGGGCCTTTGGAGGCACACCCTGGCTTAGTGTTGGATGGCACCTGACAGCCTGCCAAGAGGGGCTTGGCTTAATGAGTTTCAGGAGGTGATCATGATTGGCTATTATGCACAGGTTCTTATCATTAACCCCGATTGGCCAGGAAGCTCTATATATTCTGCCTCGTTGCCCGCAATAAAGAACACACGTTCGTTAACCCACAAGCAGTGTGTGTGTGTATTTGTGTGATCACTGCCCTCCGCGGGCAATGGGCAGTGATAGAAGTCTCTGTTCCTGTTTCCTCATCGGTGAAACAGCACCTCCCTCCATGTTTAGAAGAGTTAAAGAAGTTGCTAGAAGCTTGCCTTGTACCCAGCACTCAATTCATCCATTTCAAATCAATCCACCTTAAAGCTTCCCATGGCTTGCTTTTTCTTCCAAGGCAACTTAAAACATTTTTTATTTTATTATTTCTTTTCTTGCAAAGATTGAAAGAGAGAGAATGAGAAGAGGTGCACCAGGACATCCAGCTATGGCAAACAAACTCCAGATGCATGCATCACCCTGTACATTTGGCTTTACATGGGTACTGGGGAATCGAACCCAGGTAGTCAGGCTCTTTAGACAAGCATCTTTAACCACTGAGCCATCTCTCCAGCCCTTGAGGGCAACTTTTGAAGGATAGATGTCATAGAGCAGAATATGTTCACATACAACTGAATGAATTTTCAAACTGGCTATACTTATGAGGTTTTCATTTAAAGTATAAAGAAAATTCCCAACACCTTAGGACCTCCCTTCTTTCTCCCTTCTAGCCATTATGGTTTATTCCTAGATAATAGTAACTATTATCCTAACAACATTAGCCTTACTCTCCATAAGCTATTTTTTTTAAATTTTTTTTTAATTTTATTTATTCATTTTCAAGCAGACAGAGAGAGAGAGAGAGAGAGAGAGAGAGAGAGCACCAAGGCCACCACCTAAGGCCACCACCTTGTGGATCTGGCCTATGTGGGTACTGGGGAATTGAACCAGGGGCCTCAGGCACTGGAGACAAGTGCCTTAACCGCTGAGCCATATCTCCAGCCCTCCATAAGCTATTTTTAATTATGATGAAATACACATATAATTCACTACCTTCTCCACTTTGTGCACTGGACACAATCATATGATGTACAATATCACCACTGTTCATCTCCAAAATTCATCTTTTAAAATTATGATTCCACCGTTAAACCATACATCCCCATATCTCCTGCCCTAGCCCCTGGCACCCATCATACTTTGTTTCTATGAATCTGTCCATTCTAGATCTTTCCTATAAATGAAATTAGAGTATTTGTTTGGTTCCCTAAAGAGGTGAAATCTAACAGCTGTGTTATTTTCCACGTCTAATGTCTTTCTCCTGAACGTCATCACAGACTTCCATTGCAGACAGTTGTACCGTAGTAATTATCTTCTGGGTAAAGCATCCTTGTGTGAGCATGTCACCACTGCTGCACTTTAGCAGTGAGGCTAATTTGTGTTCAGCTTGGGGTCTTTACATGGAGTGCTGCTTTATCTTCTGGTACAACAGACGCCTAAGAGAACAGTGCTGGGCCATAGGGATACATGTGTTTAGCATTAGTAGGTACCCTGTCCCTTTAAATCACTCTAGATAAATGATCTCTGATTAATATAAGCTCTTTCACCAAGAAAAGCAATACACTGTTTGAGTTTACTTAATGCCATGGGCTCTACTCAGAACAGTTCTTCTCATGCCAGGATTTATACCTACACTCATTTCCCCTCATCCCAAACTCCACACCAGCCAGCAATCACCACTATCCTAACAATGTTTAGCCTTGTGGTCACTGTATCATGCTGCCCTTCTCTGCTTGTCACTTAGACCTCAGCTTCTATGAGAAGTGGTCCCAGAGCGCACACATTATGCCTCCTCAGAATTCATGCCAGGGGACTGGGAGTCTCTTTTCCATGTCGGAAGAGAAGTCTGAGGATGAGGCTCTGTCACTCACATCTGTCCCAGGTCACTTGTAGGTCCTTGCCTTTCATGAGTTGCCTCCTAAAGATATTGAAAAGCTATGAAGAAACCTGCTACTTTGTAATTAAATTTTTTATATTTTTTATTTATTTGAGACAAACATGGAAAGAGACGAGAGAATAGGCATGCCAGGGCCTCTTGTCATTGCAAACGAACTCCAGATGCATGTGCCACTTTGTATATCTGCCTTTATGTGGGTACTGGGGAATCCCAACCCAGGCTGTCAGGCTTTGCAAGCAAGCTCTTTAATGGAGCCAGCTCTCCAGCCCTAAAAAAAACTTTTTAAACAATTGAATTTTCATTTTTTTAAAAATGTAATTTAGCCGGGTGTGGTGGTGCACGCCTTTAATCCCAGCACTCGGGAGGCAGAGGTAAGGAGGATTGCCGTGAGTTCTAGGCCACCCTGAGACTACATAGTGAATTCCAGGTCAACCTGGACTAGAGCAAGACCCTACCTTGAAAAACAAAACAAAAAAAAATGTAACTTGAAACAGTAAAATATTTTATCAGGATAACTTGCCCTGTGTGGAAAACATGGAAACTCAGTTGAAAGGCATCTACAAAATGAGTCTTTAGAAAGGTCAGCAAGCCCAAATCACATCTCTTACTAGTAGCTCTACCATTTTTGCCTTACAAATCTTCCCCATACAGGGCTGGAGAGATGGCTTAGCAGTTAAGGCACTTGCCTCCAGTGCCTAAGGCCCCAGGTTCAATTCCCCAGTACCCACATAAGCTAGACCCACAAGGTGGTGGCCCTGGTGTGCTCTCTCTCTCTCTGCTTAAAAATGAATAAAATATTTTTTTAAAAATCTTCCCCATGCGTGAAGATGTATTCAAAGATGACTAGCTGAGTAGAACCAAAATGGCACATGACTTTAAATTCCCTCTGAATGTTCTCCCAAAGGAATCAGAGCATCCACTTTTCTATTAGAGATGTGTTCATGTGGTACTCGCTCAGCTTGCGCTCATCGTCCTGGACCATCAAGGACAAAAGCCTGACCTTGGCAGGAAGAGCTGGGAACAGGTGGGCACCTCCTTCTGCAGAAACAAAGAACACATGAGTGAATGCTAATACAGTCATTGTCCCAAATTTAAGAGGATTGGTAGACTTGGCAGGGTTAAGTGAGAAAAGAAAAGATGTGATCCTGGCTATTTAGGAACAGTCTAGAAACTGATGATGGTTAGTATGAACAAAGTAAGGGATAAGGTCACAACGGGGGAAGATGGGACACACTACATGCGTGATTGATTACATTAATTCCACCTTCACTGGCTTCTTTAGCTCGAAAGGAGACAGACCCAGAGAGTTGAGCACTTAGTGTGATCCCTGTTTGACTCCAGAAAAGAAAGAAGGCTCCACACTGTACCTTATAGCACTCAAAGATGGAGCTCACTGCTCAGAGCCAGGCAGATCCCCTGACTGGAAGAGAGGCTGAAAGTCTTGTGTGCAACGATACACTGGCCCCAGGCAGCTCTGTGAAGGTCCTGCAGATGACAGAACTTCTCTGTTGCAGGATAAGCTTGGACTTGGTATAACTCCTAGTGAGTCTGACCCAGAATCAGGTGCTCCATGTTAGGGATGAAGGGCTCTTGGACACAAGGCAGGTGGAACAGAGGTGGTTGTGCACAGGGCATGGCAGCACGTCTCGCTTGTCCTGGGGGCTGGAACACTCTTTCAGGCTGACAACAGAGAAATCAGCAGCAGTTGGAGTCTTTTCCTCTGCCAGGAGGGCAGGCACCACCTCTATCCAGTATGTTAGCAAACAGTAGGTATCCAATAATGACCCTCACTCTGACTGAAAGGATGAGAAGGTAATGGGGAAAGAGCCCAGGAGGACTTTTGGGGGACCTCGATGATGGTCTTTAAATTCTAGAATGAGCTCAGAAGCATAAGGAATGACTGGTATCCAAGCTGATAGCTGGATGGAGGGAATTCCCAAGAAAGAGGCTGCTTCAAAGTGGAGAAGCCAGTTATTATGCAGGAACTGGGCGCCTGTGGGAAAAGAAGAGGGGAAGCTTGGGGAAGCTGCTTTCGCTGTCTCTCAGAGGAAGCTTACTAAATATACCCCCTCGATGCTTCTCCTGCCCCACCTACCCCCTACCTATACAATATCCCCAAAGGCTGACGACCATCCAGACACTCAGGGACGAATGACCTAGGACAGGCCACTTGCCCTGTCATGTGTCAACATGACTTTGGTTGTGATCCAGGCTACCAGTGGAATGCACTCTGTACTTCAAAACATCTTTGCACAGGAAACGCTAGGACATCAACCATTGAGGTTCAAGGACATCCTACCTACTGAAGCTAGGTAACCGCTCTTCTCCTGCCAGACCAGCTGAGTCTCTCTACCCTCTAACTCCTTGTTCACCTAAGAGATCCAAATATCGGTTTCTCTAGCTGCCTCGCCCAAAATGCTATAGGAGACTCTCTTGCGAGAACAAAGCTCCAACCACAAAATGGTGGCTCTGGTATATTCTCTTTCTCTTTCTCTTTCTCTTTCTCTTTCTCTCTCTCTTTCTCTCTCTGTCTCTATCTCTCTGCTTGAAAAATGAATAAATAAAATATTTTTTTAAAAATTTGATTCGTTTCTTTGCATGCTGAGAGAGAGAATATGAATGGGTGGGCCAGGGCCTCTAGCCACTGCAAACAAACTCTAGATGCACATACCATTTTGCACATCTGGCTTTATGTAGGTACTGGAGAATCAAACCTGGACTGTCAGGCTTTGCAAGCAAGTATGTTTAACAGCTGAGCCATCTCTCCAACCCCACAAATCTGTTTTTAAGAAGTCTCAGCTGGTTCTGATATATGCTCAACTGTGAAATCTACCGCTTTCACGATGACGTGCAATTATAATTTTCAATTGGATGTACTCAAATTTTAAAGAAGTTTTCTACTTTAGATAAGGTTGTGCTATAACATAAAAAATTAATAGCATAAAAGCAACGTAAAAGTATGCAAAGTGGTACACACAACTCAACATTTGGGAGGTTTAGGCAAGAGGGTTGCTGCAAGTTCAAGGCCAGCCTGGGCTACACAGTGAAAGCCTATCTCTAAAAAGTAAGCAAAAGGCAAGAAGAAAGAAACAAGTAGAGAAGATAAAACAGAGAAAAAGAAGAAAAAGGAAAGAGGAGAGGGAGAGAGGGAGAAGAGAGGGAGGGAGAGGAAGGGAGGGAAGGAGGGAAGAAGTGAAGAAGGGAGGAAGGAAGCATGGGGAGAGAGAAGGAGGGAGGAAGTGAAAAAAGGAAGGAAATGGCCTCCAAAACATGAAGGTCTAAAATTCTCAGAAGTTTTTTTTTTTTTTTTTTTTTTTTTTTTTTTTT
>PVHP010007922.1:0-55058 GCA_004024765.1 Zapus hudsonius
AGAGAGAGAGAGAGAGAGAGAGAGAGAGAGAGAGAGAGAGAGAAAGAGAAGATATTAAGAGTGCATGGGGCCTCCTGCCACTGCCAACTCCAAGTGCAAGTGCCACTTTGTGTATCTGGTTTGTGTGGGTCCTGGGGAACGGACCCTGGGCTGGCACACTTTGCCAGCAAGCACTTTTAACTGCTGAGCCTTCTCCCCAGCCTTGTTTATGCTTTAAGGCAGGGAGATGTGTGTCTTAGCTCGGTCTCACCCCTACTTCTCCACTGCCAAAACAATTCGTTCCTCACTCATATGGCTATCGGTAGATTCTAGTACATGGGAAAGATATGCTAAAGAATCTTATTTGCTGGGGCTGAAGAGATGGCTCAGCAGTTAACTGATGAGCCTGCGAAGCCTAACGACCATTGATTCTCCAGTACCCAACATGAAGCCAGATGCATAACGTGGTGCATGCATCTGGAGTTTCTTTGCAGAGGCTACACTCCCAAGTGCGCTCATTCTCTCTCTCCCTCTCTTCTCCCTGCTTACAAATAAATAAAAAAAAGTAAATTAAAAAAAAAAGATGGGAAAAACAAAGATGGGGCTGGAGAGATGGCTCAGCAGTTAAGGTGCTTGCCTGAAAAGCCCAAGACAGGAATTCAATTCCCCAGTCCCCACATAAGCCAGATGCACAAAGTGGTGCATGCATGCATCTGGACTCTATTTGCAGCGGTTGGAGGCCCTGGTGTGCCCATTCTCTCTGTCTAGTCTCTTTTCTCTCTCTGCTTGCAAATAAATAAAAAAATTAAAAGATTAAAAAAAAGAACCGGGCTGGAGAGATGGCTCAGCGGTTAAGGCACTTGCCTCCAGTGCCTAAGGCCCCGGGTTCATTTCCCCAGGACCCACATAAGCCAGACTCACAAGGTGGTGGCCCTGGTGCATTCTCTCTCTCTCTTCTCTCTGCTTGAAAATGAATAAATAAAATAAAATATAAAATAAAAAAAAAAGAATCACAGCCGGGTGTGGTGGCGCACGCCTTTAGTCCAAGCTCTCGGGAGGCAGAGGCAGGAGGATCACCATGAGTTCGAGGCCACCCTGAGACTCCATAGTGAGTTCCAGGTCAGCCTGGGCTGGAGGGAGACCCTGCCTCGAAAAACCAAACCAAACAACCAATCAACCAACCAGAGCATCTTGGTTGCCATGGACCGGTGTCGTGGGTCCATCTTGTGACCTTCCCAGAACCCAAGGCCTTTAAAACCTTCACATCCGACGAGCTTCCGCGCAATGACAGTTCACGGAGAGAAGCCACGAAGCCGGGGGCTGCAGAGCTGGCTCGCTGGTTAAAGGCCCGGGTTCGATTCCCCAGCGCCCACGGAAAGAGACGCACAGGGGGACGCGCGCGCGCGCATCTGGAGCTCGTCTGCAGCGGCTGGAGGCCCTGGCGCGCCCGTCCTCTCTCTGCTTGCGAATAAATAAAATAAATTAAAAAATTAAATAAATAAAAATAAAGACACGCGGGGACGAGGCAGGCGAGAGGCGAGCGCTCTCACGGCCCACCTCGGCATCCGCCCGCGCGCGCGCCGCGTCCCGCCCCGCCGAAGCCTGGTGTCCGCGCCGGGCGGCCGGCGCTGCGCGATGACGTCAAGGGAGCGCCGCGGGTCTCCGGACGCATGCGCACTCGCTCGCGCTGCGCGGCTGGCTTTCCGTGGACTCCGGCGAACCGAACCCGGGTCTTTCGGCTCTGCAGGCAGGCGAGCGCCTTCACCACGGAGCCATCGCCCAGCAGGTTGGTCTCTGCAGACGTGTATCTCGTCCTTCATCGGGGTTTGCAAAAACCTCCAAGAAAACAGGAGGACGCTGTGCTCAGGGCGCTCGAATTAATTCTCCGCTAGGTGGGCTTCTGTTAACGCTCGCACCCTCATTTTCGAGGTAGGGTCTCCCTCCAGCCCAGGCTGGCCTGGAATTCACTCTGGAGTCCCAGGCTGGCCTCGAACTCATGGCCATCCTCCTGCCTCTGCCTCCAGAGTGCTGGGATGAAAGGTGTGTGCCCATTCTCTCTGTTTCTCTTCTCTCCTCTCCTCTCCCCTCCCCTACCTTCTCTCTGCTTGCAAATAATAAATAAATAAATACATTTTTAAAGGATGCTAGAGAATTTTTAAAAATATTTTTATTTATTCATTTTCAAGCAGAGAGAGAGAGATTGAGAGAGAATGGTCACACCAGGGCCTCTTGCCAATGTCACCAAACTCAAGACTCATGCGCCATTTTGTACATCCAGCTTTTTTGGGGGGTGCTAGGGAATTGAACCCAGGTCATTAGGCTTTGCAGGCAATCACCTTTAACCACTGAGATATCTCTCCAGCCCTAAGATACCATATTTAAAAAAAATGTTCATCTGTTTCTGGGCACCTAGGCTGATCTCACATCTTTTCTGTGTGAATTTCAGGTTTGTTTCCCTAGCTCCATGAACTACTTATTGGTGTTCTGATGAGGATTACATTAAATCTGCAGATTATCTTTAAATATTTTTATTTATTTGCAACGAGAGAGAGAGAGAGAGAGAGAGAGAGAGAGAGAGAGAGAGAGAGAGAGAGAGAGAGAGTGCATCAGGGCCACCACCTTGTGGATCTGGCTTATGTGGGTCCTGGGGAATTGAACCCAGGGCCTTAGGGAGAATGGGTACATCCATTGGTCAGGGGAGTTTGTATCAGAGTCTCCAGAGCCAAGTTTGACATGTGAAGCACCTGTACCGAAGCCAGTGCAGTGGACCCAGTCATGGGAATACTCAGGGATCTCTGACTCCCAATGTCATTCAAATTCAGACAGAAGTCCCTTGTCAAGATGGCTGGTGGTGGCTACAGGCCCCTGGAGGTTCACAGCAGAAGCAGATTCCTCTCCCAAAGACAGATGCTGTGTCCCTCTCAAACCTCTTACCAGGTTAGGCTGTAAGCCTACAAAGGCTTGGAAGGTCTCCACTAGCCAGGATCACCATGACATGTGCTGGTAGAGCTTGCTAGGGTTCTCTCATCCTTACCCTGCAGAAGGGAGAGCTGGTGGTAGATGCTGTCTCTGTCTCTGCTTGGATCTGTGAAAGGGGGCCAGCCTTTTTTTCCTTAACTTCCCCTGAGTCTGTTACTTCAATAAATACCTTCCTCCCCCAAATTGTGCCTGGTTTAGAGATTCATCCCAGCGACATGTGGCTGACTACAACAATCCTCCTACCTCTGCCTCACCAGTGACTGAATTAAAGGTGTGTGGTCATCACACCAGCTTATTATCATCAGTATTATTATTGTTATTTGGTTTTGAGACAGGGTTTTGCTCTAGTCATGGCTGTCCTGGAAGTCACTATAGAGTCTCAGTGTGGCCTTGAACTCACGGCACTTCTCCCAAGTGCTGGGATTAAACACATTTGCCACCACAACTGGGTCTTTCCTAGACATTATTAATGACTTGATACTTAATCTTCTTTCTGGTTTTTCCTGTGAGATCATTAAAAAGAGAATTCTAAGAAATTCCCATTTTTTGGTACATGTATTGTGTAGCATATGTAGTGTGTTATGTGTGTGGTGTATGTATGTGTGTATGCAGATGCGTGTTCCCTGTGTCTGCACTTGCAGAGGCCAGAGGGGAATGCCAGGTATACCCCCTCCATCACTCACCTGTGTATTTTCTTGAGACAGTGTCTCTCACCGATGCAGGAGTTTGTGGCTTTGCAGAGCCCCCGCAATTCTCTGGGGAGGGGAGGGGAGGGAAGGAGAGGAGAACACACCAGGGCCACCACCTTGTGGGTCTGGCTTATGTGATTACTGGGGAACTGAACCTGGGGCTCCAGGCACTGGAGGCAAGTGCCTCAACCTCTGAGCCATCTCTCCAGCCCTCAACTTGATTTTTAAGATTATCTTGTGTGGATCTCTGAGGTTGTTCACAGGAAGGAAGCCCTCTCAGTAGGTGGCAGGACATTAGGAAGCTCAGAGAAGCTAGAAATGAACATCCCTTCTGGAAGGAAATTCCAGAGACTCAGGAAGCCAATAAGTCTGGGATAGGGTTGCAAGACCCTGCCCTAAGGCTATATAAAGGGAAAGAAATCTCCTTCACTCCCCCTGCCTGTTTGCTGTTCTCTGTGTGTGGTGTTGGTGATGGCTTGTGAAAGGGGCCCAGCCTCTTTCACTGTTATGGAACTTCCCCTGGATCTGTAGCTTCAATAAATCCTTTCCTCCCAGACTATGCCTGGTTTGGAGATCCATTCCAGGGACGTGTGGCTGACTGACAGTGTGCATTCGGGACCTCTCTCCTACACTCAGGGACACTACCCCTCAGCAGTCCAGGGCACTCCTCCTCTCTGAGACTCACTGCCTCAGGGACACGACCCCTCAGCAGTATGAGGCACTCCTCTCCTCTGAGTCCCACTGCCTCGGAAGCCTCAAGTCTTTTATTTCCTATACCAACTAGTGTGCACTGAAGTGATTTCAAGCTTTCTCTGAGCAAAAGGATGGCTTTATCCTTTAATGTCCTTTGAAAAGTAGAAATGAGTTTGTATTTTTCTTGGTGTGTACTATGTATATGTGTGTGGAGTGCATGATACCTGCACGTATGTGAAGATGTACACACCCTGTGTGTACCTGTGTGGAGGTCAGAGAGGAACATGGAATGTCCTTCCCTACTGTTCAGATGGAGTCTCTCACTGAACCTGGAGCTGCTGTCTTGTCTGAATGGCTGACCATCACCTCTCCCCAGGACTGGGGTTACAAGTCTGTGTGTGTGGCCATGTCTATTAGCGAATCAGGATGAATCAGGCCCTCATGCTTCTGTGGTAGCACTCTTCCCTGCTGAGACCTCCCCCCCAGCCTTGAAGGAAATTATCATTTTTTAAAAAATATACAGTCAGTGCTTCTCAGACTTACAGGTCCATGTAGTAAGTAAGGAACAGAAGAACCGGACAAGGGCTCCGTTAGAAGCTGAAGTTTTATTGTAGGATAATCGTACATAAAGCACATCTAAAATGGATGTGTTCAATGCACTTTAATAAAGGTAATGTAATATTCAAGGTACAGTTTCTAAGTACAGTATAACAACATTCATATTAGAATGAAAATCGGAGTATTTAAAAGACAACATTAAATCTCTCTTTTTTTTACAGCTTGTATTTACAAAATGAATCAAAATATTTATTTTTTTTTAAATTCAGGACTCAATAAAATAAACAGCTGGAAATAAGCAGACTACCTTAGAGTGGGTTGAAAAGAAGACCCAATGTCAGTGAAAGGTTGGGCAACTCTCCAGTAAAAATCATTAGCAAAGTTTTAGTTCAATACCATTGTTTTAGGATTCCCATAAATGGCTTGCATTTTTAGTGTGGTTTGACATCCTGTACACAGAACACAGTATATTTATAGGTACATTATCACTCTTTCCCAAGTTGCATGAATTCTTACAGAAGGTTACTTACGAGTTGTATGAACGTAATTTCCAAGATCTGTACATAGTTAGGACCAACATTTCCCGGAGCCTTTCAACATATGACTTTTATACTTGGTTGTCAGAGAAAACATTAAGCCATAGACTTCATACTTTTTATAAACTGGCCGAAACAACCCAGGGAAAAAACATTTTCATTGAGGGCACACTTGTTATTAAATAGTTATCAAATGCTGACATGTGCTGGTCATTGAATAGGTACAAAGAGGATGCTAAGTGGTACCCCCCCAAAAAAAAGGGTTCAGTTTTTCTTCAAGCCAGACAGTTAAGGAATGATGTGATTTGCATTAAGAAAGGTATCTCCCAAACGTGCAGCCAATTCACTTTCAAAAGTTAACTCTTGGTATTAGCTTCTACGAACCACACAACTGCACTCATCACCAACTGAACAGCAGCTCTTCCAGAAGAACAAGGGACATGTGTCGAATGGTGGGTAAAGAAATGCACAGCACATGACAGCCGCCAACCATGGCTTTGAGAGCTTGTCACCTTCAGTTAGAAAAAGTGCAGTAAACAGAAACATTTGCTCTATATTTATAAATTGCTCAAAAATCTTTGCTAAAGATCTTACAAATTCAGTAATATTACAGAACAATTCTAATCTATATTTAATAAGGAAACTACATCCTTAGTCAGATATTTGATAGACAATTTTAACGATGGCAATAGATCTCGGGGAAATCAATGAAAGAGTTTAACCAAGTTCAAGTTTAAATAGCTTTTCAAATGAAGGTCTTCCACTGAGTTCACAGAACCAGTTGAAGCCGTATCAAAACAGACTACCTCTCGACAAATTTGCTGGGTAGTGTTCTAGCAATGTAGGCTGGACTCTTCAGGACTCTGGGGAAAAAGTCTGCCAAGAAGCCCCCACATATATTCTGTATAAATGATTATCTATATAGTAGAAGTTAACATCTGTCAGGTGTCAAAGACATAATTCCTCAGTAAGAAAGAAAGAAAGAAAAACAGCATTACTCCAGCAAATTAAAGTATTTATTTGGGATTTTGAAGGCCTGGTACTTTTTTTTTTCTTTAGCTCAGGAGATGTGGTGAGAAGGCCAAGTAGCAACCAAAAAGAAAATGCTAACCATTTTTATATGTCCATAGTTATGAACAAATTCTCCCAATAGATGTCAAATATCCATACTAAGGATGTAATTTTATCCTAATTAAATACACTCTAGAATAATTTATATAGTGATAGTATGTATTTAAAGAGAAAAGTGTGTCCCAAATCCAGCAGTCTGATACAGCCCCTGGTTGGGTACAGGTAGATATATATATATATATATATATATTTATATATGTATATATATACAAATATATAGTTATACTCAGTGAAATTAACAAGACCCAAAGGTGGTATTGTCTAGGAATAAAAGGGATAGTTGTTGTTGTTCACAAAAGTAACTTATCTAGCACCACACATCAGAAAAACACAAAAATAGCACACTCTAGTTCTAAACAGCTATGTCTAAAATAGATTATATAGTAAAACCGGTATTATACAGCATATCGTGAATTTGATAAACAGATAAATATTTGCACTGAGTAGTAGGCTGTTTATAATATAACATTTTCTTATCTATACAGAATGAAAGCCCAAAAGTTAACTGTATAGAGATGTGCAGAACAACATTAAATATTATGACTCAAAAGCAGGGACAAAGGTAAAATTTGAAAGCAGAGTAAGAGAGAAAATGTTACAAGTTCTTAAGTTAATAGTAAATAAGGAGTCAATTGCTCAAAGTTGAAGAAAGCAGTAAACAAGAGATCGCATCTACATGCAGATGTCTAAAATTGGTAATTTTTAAGTCTATGCACAGAAGTCATTTGTTTTATTGCTTGACATTCAGTTATGGCTAGATTAGTTAACCTATTTTTTTTTTTGTACTTTGGAAACAAGAATATTGTTAAAGGTGCCATAAAAATGGACAACACTGAAAACGGTTTGCAAATAAACCACCTAACACCGCAGTTCTTTATACATATTAAAAGCCTTGTCTGGGGTTTGTCATATGTTAAATATATTTAAACTGGGAAAATATGTTGTAGCTTGAAGCCTCCCATTGGCCCAAACATCCAATACAAAAACACGTCTCCACAAAGGGAACATGTGGACAATACAGGTACATGGAAAGAAGCAGCCAGTTAATGTCCTAATGCTTTATACATTGACCACTGTTTCAGATGAGATTTCCAACCATTGGGGGGGGGGGTAACAAGGGAACCTGGGATTCAGGAAGATGTGTACAGTACATAGGGATTGTTGCGTGAAGTCATATTCACTATATTGCTCAAGAGTTATCTGCATTTGCGGATGCAATCTGTTCACTGGGAAGCAAGTTCCTAGACAGTGTTCATCCACGTGAAGTGATGATGGGTGATGGAGGAGACACACACACACACACACACACACACACACACACACACACACACACGACTGTAGAGCACGTCAAAACAAACAGCAAGCTGTCCTTCGTTAGCTTCTAGAAGGATCAAAGGAAACATGTACGACTGCTAATTTGGCAGAGCACACCAAATGTAAACAGCACACACGGATTCCCTGGGCAGCTATTTCAAACATTCGTCTCCCAAGACGTCACGTTGCATCACTGAAAGGAAAGGGCTGTTTTCTGTTTGGATGGAATATTCTGCCAGTCATTTAAACATACATAAATGACAGAATAGTATTTATTGCTCTAAGTTCTGAGGGTTTGGTTGAACATGGAGATCTTCCCCTCATCAGCGGTGGCTCCTTGGTGTGGAACCAGCCTTCTAGACATTTTTAAAATTATTCTGAGAATCTGACAGAACATTGTCTCTCTCTCTCTCCTCCCTCTCTCTCTCTCTCTCTCTCTCTCTCTCTCTCTCTCTCTCTCACACACACACACACACACACACACACACACACACACATACACAGAGCAGACAAACCCAGAAGTATAGCCAGTTGCTTTTGGGGGCATGATTAGTTGACCTCATGAATAAAACCTAAACAGCAATAGGAAGGCCCGTATTATCAGATGGGGCTGAGCCATTTATAGATTAGTGTTTAGGGATAGAATGAAGACCTGCGTCACAGACTATTAGCAATGTAGAATGTGACTTACTGCCATGACTGCTTATTTGGTCATCTCATCCTGATCCGCAGTAAACATTGCTAAGACATGGTTCTGCATCATAACTTTATAAGAAGTGTCAATAATGTAACATGTAAAAATGTCATCGTGTGTGCATGTACATGTGTAGAGGAGGGGTTGGAGATTTCAGCCTCTCCACACTCTGTATGTTCAAAAACAAGGTATGACAATGTCACTGTCAACAGACAGGGAAAGTTTTCCCAAGTGACACCCCATATGTACCTCGGCTGATGGATGTCACATGGTAGAAGAATCTATGTCCCCATTACCCCAAGCTTTCCTGACCCTGTGCACAGGATCCCATGGGATAGAGAACAAATTTGTTTCCACAGTGGAAACATGATCCCCTTAAGGCCAGATCCAGTCGCTGTCAAGGTTGTAAGGACTGCTTGGTCTTTAATAATTAGCGCCTGGGGGCGGGGTGAGGAGACCACGGGTGTGGTAATATCAACTGCTTTATGTACAGGGAGTTTGTTTGGCTTTTAGAGTGAAAAAAAGTCATTTTGTAGCATTTAAAGACATTTCATTGTTCCCTGTCTCATAGTACTGCTAGGTCTTATCATGGGTTTAAATTTTTTTACCCATAATTATATATATATCATTTGAAGTAGCGTAAGATGTCCAGTGCTCTGTGCATGTGTATCATGAGTGTTTGAACAGTGGGGGGGGTGGCAGTTAAGAGTCCCCAAGGCCTTGGCCTGTCATCCATAATTTATGTTTTGTACACACTGTTACCACTTTACATTGCTCAGTGAGTTATACAGTGTTTTTACACACACAAAACTGAAGAGCACAGGTTTGGAACTCAACAAAATGAGACAATGGTAATGATACCATGGTACACATACACACACACACACACATACACACACAATGTTACACAATGGTAAACACACACACACACACACAAGGTTCTATACAGTTCACTTGTGCCTTGGAGGGTTAGCATAATTATTAGTAATAGTAAAAAAAAACACACACACAATTTGCCCCAGTACACTGGCCACCCTGTTTAAGAGTTTTAGAAGTCCCCTGAGAACATTGTTTCTGCCTCTCAACTCCAACTCCACGTGATGGACAGGGCTCTGCCCTGGTGCCAAGATGGATTGTCCTTCACAGTATGTCAATCATAAGGTGCTTAACTACCCTCTTGTTCCCCGCCAGTCAGCACAAAGAACTGTCAGAAAATAACTTTTTATTATTATTATCATCTGAAAATCATAGCACTGGGAGGAGACATAATTCAACAATCGGTATTTGGAAAACAGTGGCTTTAGGATGATTATCTGGCTGCCCCTCAACAAGAAGTGATTCGCTCGACATTCCTTAGCCAAAAAAAAAAAAAAAAAAAAAAAAAAAAAAAAAAAAAAAAAAAAAAAAAAAAAAAAAAAAAAAGGAAAAAAAAAAACCACAACTGTACAAATATGTATTTTTCCCTGAGGGATCAAGGTACACCCGCGAGTGCTCTATGTACATATTGCACTAGAAAGGACTAAAGGACATGTGCAAGCAATGACAGAGAAGCTTACATCCTACTTATTAAAACTTTTCAGCGAGGGTGCCGCTAGGTTGGTTTAACATTTTGGAATGTCGGAAACACAAACAGCTAGCTAGTCCTTCGTCTAGAACTAAACACATGTATTTCTACTATGGCACATTCAATGAAATAAAAAGTTTTCCAAAGACAGATAGACAAATTCCATCAAGAAAATAATACAAAGTTTGTTTGTTTGTATTTGTTTTTTTAGAAAATTACATTACTTTCTTTCTTTGTTTCACATTACAAAATCTTTTTTTTTCTTTACACAAATCACATTTTATTGCAGGAATATTTCAAGTGCCATCAAATATTTATAGAAGGGTTAAAAAAATAGAAGTCTCTCTAAAGCGGTCCAGACAAGGCTTCGTATAGAATAAATCTCTTTTTTTTCCATCTTCTAGTTTTGATTTAAGTATTTTGAATACATTTTCTTTTCCATTGACACTTAGTAGCCTAGAAGCAGTCTGCCATCCACACTTAAATCACGCATACGCACGCACCCTCCTTCCTCCCTGACTCTCAGCCCATTCCCATTCACTCACAGAGATCTGGTACCCACACTATAAAGAACAACCAAACTTAGAAGCAGTGTCTTGGGGCATGTTTTCCTTAAGTTAGGGTGATTCAAGATGCTGAAGACATTAAAAAAACAACAACAAACCTCCCCCCCACAGCTTTGATACAAATTAGAATGCGGAACACTTTAAAAAAAAATCCATAGCTTTAACGTAATTAGCAGTCTGTCCAAAGAGCATGTCTATCTGTACGTCTGACTTCCTTGTGGCCAAGGCTAGCTTTGCCCACTCCAACCCCATCAATGGTTCCCACATCACCGCAACAGAAAGCGTTCAGATTATTCCGTTATTCACCTTTGTAGGAACAGGCTCTCTGGTGGTATCCTAGCAGCTGATGGTGATGTGGTCCCAACCTTTAGTGGAGTGCTGGGCACAGAAGTTCAGGAAACCTGAATCCCTAAGGCTAACTGGTGTGGCATCTCCTCCTATTGCGTTGTCATCATCACACAAGTATTTTCATAAGGAAGAAAATAAAAATGCAAAGGTTTTCATATCTTTTTTTTTCTAGACACTACATGACTCTCCACTGCATTTATTAATGAGCTTCAGATCCAACTTAGTCAGTTTCCCCCCTCAGTTTCTCGGAGCACCTCTGTCTCTCTGCCTCTACTTTGTCAGTGGCCACGGTGTGGCTCTGAAAGTCGACCTCCACGTTCCTTTCAGACCCACCTACAGGCAGCAGAACGATACTCTGCCTTGGTTGCCTATGAGTAATGTCACGGTGGAATAGCTTACTGAGATGACAGCATCTTTTGTCTTTTTTAAAAAAAATATTTCGTATTCTGGGGAAAGGAATTTCTCAGTTCAACATTGCATTCTCTCACCCTTAGAGAAGATCAGTCAGCTCCTTATTCGCAAAGGGACACTGGAGTTAGGTTAGTTGTTCTTTAGTGCGTTAGCACCTGAGGCTGGTCATATGCAGAAAGCTTTGGTTAAAAAGAAGTTAATATACTTTAATAAAACCATCCCCAAATTTAGTAACTCTGAATATCCAGAAGGAAAAAAAAAACCACCCAAATCCCACACCATTCTCCCCCTCAAACAATAGAAAAGAAAATGGACAAATAAATAACTGAACTTGGTTCTCTCTTCAGAGTATAAATACTATTAATCTTTAAAGGAACTATACTTAAATAAAACTTTGATCTAACCCTTCTTGCCCAGATATAAATACTATATGCTGACAGTTAGCCTCTCTATATAAACACATAAAAATTTTATATGCTTGTAAGAAATTTAAGTAAATAGTACTCTTTCTATTTATGGTTAAACCCTTAACTATATTTTTGCAAAAAAAAAAAAAAGAGGATGTTATTTAGGCTTCATACGTACTTCTGTGTGAATACTTCCTTAAGTCAGTGGATTAAAAACAGCAAAGCGCTCTGGGAAGTGGGCCCCAGCGATGCAAGGAGACATCAGCAGGAATGGGAATCCCTGCAGAAGATTCTAGAGGTACCCCAGTGGGCTCTTGCAAATGCTCACCTTTACACCATGGAAGGTGTTCCCTTTCTTTTCCTTACTGACAAGGTCTCTGATGTGGACCCACCCTAGTGGGTGGGCCTGAAGTCCTCTCTCAAAGACTGCTTTCCCCATAGGGTACCTGTTTGTAAAATATGCATATTCATATACATGAGACTGTTTCCCCTCCCCCCATTGGGATTATTTTTTTTAAAAACCCACAAAATTAAACAAAAATACTGCAATATTTCTCACCTGAACAGAAAAGCCAAACAAACTCTGAAATATTTTATAAAATAAGTGACAGTCCACAGTTTTCTAGGGAAGATAAATACAAGAGCAGATGTCTACAGATAGCATCGACTTCACGTTCAAGGCTTAAAATACTGGAGGACCTGGTTCAACCTTGCCTTCCTCCTTCTTCCTTCCTCTTCCATCCCTGCTCCTCCAAATACAGAGAGCAATGTTCTAGAATAATGGTTCGTGGGGACAGCCAGTCTAGAATCTGAGATGAACTCCTGGGACTCCAAATCCCAAGAGCACAAGACATTCAGAGACCACTTGACTTTCACAGGGTACTGTGCGCTTGCTCCAGATACGATCTTTGGGTCCTTCTTATTAATACAAGCTTGATTTCAATAAATAGTCTGGTTACCGATTTGGACTGGAAGCATTAGGGTTCTGGGCAGAGATTACTGAATTGTGTAAAAGTGAGCCTCTCCTCCCCCACCTACCAAAGGTGGCATTTTTAAAAAAAAACTTAAAAAGAAATTGTGCATGATGGTTTAAGCCCATAGCACTGACCATTCCTTTGAGTTTGTATGAAGCATAAACACGCCTATTCTTAATCTCACCAAAAAGTCAAATATAATTCAAGGAACATTCCGTTTCTAATTTTGAATTTTAACACGTGGGAAAAAAAAATCCAACATGTTGATTTCTGGATATGACCAGCCAGTCTTTTAAAAGTAATTTTGTAAACAGCAGCATAAATACCTCCCGACGTACCTTCTAAACCTTCTCAGTTCAACTTGTGTTTCTGGTGCGCATGCGACACAACAGTGAACACGTTAGCATTTAATTTAAAGAAAAAAAAAGGTGCAAAACGAAAGTGCCTTATCAATCCAACAGGAAGAGCTACACCAGTCACTACATTTTTTTATATTAATTAAAACAATATATAAACAATATCTCTTTGTAGCTATCTATGGTCTCCATGTCCACTTACCCTGTAATATATTATAATGCTATCATTACTAGTGCTGTGGACCCTTTAAGATGCCATCCCGCTGACCGGCAATCATCGGTGAGTGGAAAAAATTTTAAAAAACAAAACAAAACAAAGAAACAAAACTTCCTTCATGAGAACAACAGCAAGTTGTGCAAAGTAACGCCGCACCCTCCTCTATGCACACCGCTCCCCAGTATTGCTGGACTCTCTGTTGGAACCGTAGAGTCTGGTGGGCAGTGAGCTATAGACAGAAGGACCTCCTTCGGCTTTGACTTTGACATGACTTTTGTGCCCTCCTTCTTTTGTAAACAGAGGTCAACGCTCAACAAGTCCGGACAGAAAAAGGGTCCATATCTGTAGGCATAATGGAGACCATATGCATGAGAAAAACAAGTTCAACTTTTATTTCCATTGTTTCTTTCCCCTCCGTCGCCTGAACCCCCATCACCAAAAGATGTGCAGTGTGTTGGCGCTCCAGGGCTGTGCAGGGCCACAGAAAGTGTCTAGGTTAATTTTTGTTTGTTTGTTTTTGTTTGTTTTTGCTTTCTCTTTCATGCTTGTACTTCAGACACTCTTAGAAGTGTGTAGGTGATACGGTTACCCGTCAATCTGCATCGCTGGCTCAAACTCTGAAGTGAACAATTCCTTGTATAACGGAGGGAAATGAAGTCGCACAATGTCTGGGTATATTGCTTTAAATGCCATGAGCTTTTCTGTATGTCGTCCGCATAAGGCTCTCAACGTGGACACCTTGCATATCAACTGTAAGTGGGAGAGAGAGGACAGAAGTCGGGGGTGAGCACGGACACAGCCTGGGATCCAGACAGTCTTGACAGCACTGTGAGGGTGAAATCTGCTTGATGCAGCTGAGACCTCCAGAGGCAGAGGGGTGATCCAAGCCCCGTATCACAGAAGGCTAGGGTCACAGCCAATGCCATGGGGAGGATGAGTAACTTTACCCCAGAAGCTGTCCATCAGCAGATCTGGCTTTGCCTATCAGAGCCCAGAGACTAGATGAGAACCAAAGGCTCCCTCCCCCCTGTTCCAGGCTATCTTCTGCTCTGCCTCCCTGAACTATGGTATGTCTGCTAATCTGTTACCTCAGGGAGAGATGCAGGCTGGAGAGATGGCTAAAAAGTGCTTGCAATGCAAAGGAGTTTGATCCCTAGAACCTGCTTGGGGACAGCAGCAGTGCTGGGGAGGTGGAGATAAGCGGATCCTTGGGGCTCACCAGCCATTCCAGCCTCTGGTGAATTTCAGGTCAGTTACAGGCAAGTGAGAGACACTGTCTCAAAAAAGGTGGATAAGATTCCTGCTCAGTGCTGTCCTCTGGCCTTCACATGAACATGCATGTGTACATAAATGAAAAAAGGAGAGGTCTGCTGATGGCGAGGCAGAGGGTACAACAACCTCACACTTCCCGCTCAACTCTACCAGTCAGCTTTAAAGGACAACTTTCTTCTAGCAGGGAGCTCGCTCGCTCGCGCGCTCTCTCTCTCTCTCTCTCTCTCTCTCTCTCTCTCTCTCTCTCTCTCTCTCTCTCTCTCATTGAAAACCATTCTGGGCCTCACTCAGCACATGGGCAGTCAGAAAGCCTGAAGTCCCAGCTTTGACCAGTTGCCAGTGGAAAGTAATAAAACACCTCCATAGCACCATACAGTGGTTCAGCCCAGAGTGGTCTTATCAGGGAAGGCTTCAGCAGACCTTGTCCAAGTGTCAGGTGCTCTTCATCATAAATGACCCTGAAGGTGGCCTTACACTGTGCAGAAAGATGGAGAAGAGGAAGGCTCCTTCCTCCCACCCCACCCTCTTGCCTCTGTCAACTCAGCAGACGTGAAATGAACAACCAGCTATCCATTCCCAATCTTTCACCTCTGACACACCTTGGCTATCAGAAGGAAAGGAAGCAGACAGGAAAACAAAACCAGAAACGTTTCAGATCACCTTCTTGTACAATAAAACATGTAGCAGAAAGAAAGGGGGGAGCTGCTTGCTCTAAGATCAAAGGCTCCCAGCAGTAACGCTGAAGGAGCTTACTATATTTTACACTGGATTTCTGATGTGAAAGATAATTAGCAAAAATGAAGCCTGGTGCTCCCAATACAGCAAGCAATGGGAAATCAATAAAACACAAAGCGGATGTGCTGGGGATTACTAGTTGGGACAAGACTAATAGTCTATGTGGTTATTATGGCTCAATTAGGGCCTTCCTTCTAAATCCAGATTCCTTTACTTTGCATCACGTTGGCTCTGCTGTAGGCCCAAGGGTGAGGGAAGAGGAGGGGGCCCCTGTGAGCTCAATGCTAACCAGTAGAATTGAACTTGAGCAGTGAGTTTGGGCCCAATAGAAAATGGTGATTTCCTCCTTCTCGGCTGCCTGCGGCATGCTGAGACCTTGGGGACCAAGGCAGCTTTGAGTGTGGGGTGAGTGAGTTCAGGCCAGACCCCCCCCACCCCACCCACCGGAACCCTCTGGCCCTCACCTTGGTGAGAATTCCATCCTCTCGGTGGTTCTTCTGCAGAACGTGCTGCAGAGCTAGCTGGATTTTCTGCTGCAGTTTTTCTATTTTTACCTTTTCCTGCAACCAGGAGCGATCTGAACAGAAAAGCGGTATTCTTTAGTCCTGGTCCTCCAAACACACCAGCCTGCCCTGCTCCTCCTGACTCAGACGGACAGATTCCTCTGCTCCAAAACAGTTCAGAGACTCCCAGGCTGGCTTGGTGCCGATCATGACCTTCTGCCATAGGAGGGGAGGGGATCCCACCATCCCACCGTTGTAAGACAGAGTGTGAGATGTTCTATTTTGACTGCTGCTTGAAGGGAGGGAGGCTGTATGAAATTAAGTCCACACTCCCTCCCTCGTATGACTACCACGGCCCCTCAAACCTTCCTCATAATTCCTCTGCAAGAAATGCTTCAGAGCAGTCCCGCTGGCCTTCTAGGAACATAGCAAAGAGCCTTTTCATCCAGGACCACTGACAATGTTAAGCAGTTTAATTAACAACCCTTAGTTGTCTAATGTCTTCTTGTGCAAGAATTCTCAGCAGAGGCTCAAACACTCAGGTAAATCTTTAAAAAGGCACGTCATCTTGGAGACTGGCTTTAGGGACAACTCTAGTCTGAACTAGATTTTATTCAGTTATCATTTCTTGAAATTGGATTTGAACACCAGGAGGTCTTTTTAAAAAGTTTATGATGTGTAAGCTGGGCATAGTGGCTTATGTCTTTCATTCCAGCACTCAGGAGGCTGAGGTAGAAGGGTTCTTGTGAGTGAGGCCAGCCTGGGCTACAGAGTGATTTCTAGGTCAGCCTGAGCTAGAGTGAGACTCTTCCTGAAACCACCCTCCTCCAAAGACCATATATGTGTGGTAGGAGGGTATTCTTTGAAAAACTTAAAATTAGATTTAATAGGGGGGATAGTTGCTCTTAGGAGGCCTCCAAATATTCTGTCATCCCTAAAGGTTCTGTACCCTGTGAAAATTCTTCACCTTGGAAAGTTTTAAACCATTTTGTTTATTTTTTAAAAAAATGTATTATTGCCAACTTCCATAAATGTAGACAATATAGCATGATCGCAGTCTCTTCCCAAAACCTCTCTTTCTCCCAAATCCAGTTTCTTTTTCTTTGGCGATGTTACCTGCTGACATCAGCACAAATGCAGAGAACAATGCAATCTCGTCTTCAGTCAGGTGCATAGAACACAAGCTCTTCCCGAACTCAAACACAAAGCTGATGAAGTCTTCACAACCTGCCAACGTGGGAATGGGAAGAAAGACGGGTTAGCGCTTTGTGTGTTATCCTAGGAGCAAGATGAGATGCGGGCGTTGAGGGTGGTCTGCAGGCGTTGAGGGTGGGCTGGACTAGTAATAACATCTGCACAGTTTAACAGGTTAAAATATCACCAGTCGGTTTAGCCAACATCACCATCTTGACCACTAGATCACCAACCACTGCTACCACCACCAGATCATGTCCACTCCTACCACCATCACTGACGCCAACACTACCGTCACTGTCATCCGAAACCAAAGAGAGGGAGCTTCTGCCATGTGGTTACTATGCACAGCACTGTTCTAAGATATTGTGTGTGTGGGGTGGGGTGGGGAGGTTATATATAGGTGTGTATACAGTGAGTGGAGGCCAGAGGTCCATGCTGGGTGTCTTCCTCAGACACCCCCATCTTATTTTTTGAGACAGGTCCTTCATTGAACCTGACTTTATTGATCTGGCTCTACTATCTAGTTAGTGAGCCCCAGACATCTTCTTGTCTCCTCCTCCCCATCCCCCACAACAAGTGCTGGGATTATAGGTATGCACTGTTGTATTTGACTTGTATGTGAGTGTTGGGGTCCTAATTCAAGTCTTCATACTTGTGTGACAAGCACGTTACTGAGCCATCTCCCAGGCCCTCTAAGAGACTTCTTGGGGCTTCCTCACACCGCAGAATAATACTTTGAGGGACATACTGTCATCATTGCCACTTTTAAGCTGAGGGAAACAGCCTTGAAGAGATAGGTAATGAACGCACAGGCAGGAAGTACCGTCTGCGGTTCAAAGCCAGGCTGCCTGACTTGTTGAGCTAATGGGATCTAATGCTTATCAGCCCGCTGAAATGTTAAATCCACTCATTTTGTTTTCAACTCTGTGTACTGTTCCATAGCTAAACCTACTCTGGTGGTACAACTACTACAACTTTTGCCAAACTGTAAACGGAATGTGAAATTCTGTAAAAGAATAATTTGATCCATCAAATGCTAATTAAGCTGGATTTGCTGGGTGTATACGGCAGTGGGTAGTGGTGCCCTTTAGCGAAACCTATCTTCTGTCACATAATTTCAAAAAAGTCACTTAGCTCCCCTTTCATTCCTAATGACAATGTTCTGGTATATTTAAATGGTAGACATTCAAAATGGCTTCTTTATATAATACATGCCATAGTTTCATTTCACTCTTCAGTTTTAGACATATACATTTCCCTCTTGCTAATGGTTATTGTCTGAGGGGCTGGGGAAGGTAGGTTTTTGGTCTTTGCTAGATTTTATGTCAATCATATCATCTCAGCTATCTAGACAATTTATTCCTTATAGATCTAGGTTCTTAAAATCTGGGAGCTAGGCTTGGTGGCACATGTCTTTTAGATCCCAGCACTCAGGAGGCAGAGGTAAGAGGATCACCCTGAGTTTGAGGCCAGCCTGAGACTACAGAGTGAGTTCTAGGTCAGCCTGGGCTAGAGGGAGACCCTACCTCAAAAAAAAATCTGGAAGGGGACCTAGAAGTACACCTAATATAAACCATTTTAACTACCAATTAAATTCTAGATTTTTACATGTGGCATAGACACATAGCACTTGGGATATGCTAGCTTCTTCAGTGATGAACTTACAGCAAAGGAGGCATAAGGTCCCCCAAAGTTTCCCATAACCCCAGTTTTCAGAAACGACACCCTGAGATTTCCTCACCTAAGGACTTGAAGACATCGGGGCTGGCATACTTCCCATCAAAGTACACGGTATTGTTCTGGGAGTCAAAGGCACGGCACATCCTGATGAACACCACCTCCAGAGAACCTGCACACAGGCACAATCGGCTTGCATCATCAACTGATCGTAGGGAGTTCATTTCTAGGGTGCTAATGTTGGGGCCCTTTCTCCGGCAGCCCTGTGGGTGTGTGCAATACGTAGTTCTCATATCAGCCATGTCAGCCCTCGGGCCAAGAGGGCAGAAATAAAACAAAAATGGACAAGGTACTTCCTTGACACTCCGCTACCTTGCAACGCAACACAGAGGAATCTGAAAGCTGCTAAGGAAACACGGATTCGTGTTTGTTGAAAGCCTCCAAACCCAGGAATGGCTCCTGGAGCCCAAACATCTCTTCCTAACAACTGAGCATCAGGAACATTGGCCAGATCTGGACCAATGCTGCTGTCCTCCAGTGCAGAGAAGAAGCAACCTTAAAAACCTTCACTTAAAAAAAAAAAGACTCAGTTTCTGCTAAGAAACTCTGAGCTCTTATCTGTAGAGAAAGTGCTTGTGACACCTTCCTCAGCAAGCATTTCTTTAACAAGCGGGTGGAAGCAGGTTAGGAGGCGGACATCAGAACTTGCTGACACAGCGCATACCTGCTTTCAGAAGCACGATTTGATCGTTTTGACACAGCTCCATGAACCCATCGATGCGTTTGGCAAACTCCACCACGTACTGGATGGCTTCCGTGATTTTGATGGCACACAGCTGCCACATGACCTCCCTCTGCTGCGGAAGAGGAAGAGACAGTGACACGGCTGTCACCCCACTTCCTGGGCACAACAGGTTCACCTGCTTTTGCTCAGTAAAGGTTTCTTTGGAAATGAACTTAAAAACCGATAGGATTAAGAAAGCAAGCAATTGTTCTGTTACTTGGGTTATGAGAGACTGTTTTGACTTCCTGGGTTGGAGAGATGGCTCAGCAGTTAAGGCACTTGCCTCTAGTGCCTAAGGCCCTGGTTCAATTCCCCAGGACCCACATAAGCCAGACCCACAAGGTGGTGGCCCTGGTGTGCTCTCTCTCTCTCTCCCTCTCTGCTTGAAAATGAATAAAGTATAAAAAAAGAACCAGAAATAAAAATATGGTAAAATATGCATTATATATATATAAAAGACTGTTTTGACTTCCTTTCTGCCTCCTTTCATTCATTCCCAGCTTCCTTTCTAGTGGCCATAGGATTTTGGGGGGACTGGAGGAAAGGGACATGTTAGGAACACAGGAAGCAGCATCCTCTCTGTTCCAGCCCTGGAGCACACGGAAGCCAAGGAGGCTCTTCTCATAAGCAGTTCGTTTGTCTCGGGAGGAGGGAAGTAAAGAGGACTCAGTTACATTGTTTTGTGCACCTGCTATGAGCTAGAAGCTCTATGACATCCTGGTTTCAGAATGCTTTCACAAAACTTTCCTTCTATGGGTCAGAAATGATGTAAAATCTGAGAGGTTCCACAACTAGTGGGTACAGGAGCTGGGTTCAAATCCAAGTGTGTCTGATGGCGAAATCCCATTTCATTTCATATGCATTACAGGGTCTCACAACTTGTCTCACCTCTCCTTCAGAGTTCTGGGAACTGGGGTGACTTGCAAACAAAGTGACACCTTCTCCAACCTGCTCGCCTGCCCCCTCTCCAGATCATCACAGGGTGGTGACCTGGGTTGCTGAGTTGCTCATCGATTTCTTTCTTTCAGCTTAAGGGTGTTTCTATCAATATGATGATGGGCGGGGGCAGGGGAGGGGGGAAGGCTAGGAGCCAGGAGTCCCACGGGGTCTGAAACTTTCCAACTAGTGGCAAGGGATGTCAACTCCCTCATGTGTAACACAAAGGGAAGGGTTAATCTAGATGACCTCCAAGGTCCCTTTCAAACCTGAGTTTCTCTTCTTATTGGTAAATCCCATAGCATTTTCTTTTACCAAAGATACAATGGGTAATTCCAAGCCCTGCTTCCTGGTGGTCCTCCCATTTCAGTGGCCCATTGGTTGGTGTCCATAGAGAAAGACAAGAAGCAGACTACCCATAAGGCTCTATCTTAGGTTCAGAGCAGCTCTGACCAAGCTTCCAGACCCCATTTTCTCTGCATTTGTTAACCCCTTGTGCTTTGATTTTATGTCATAGCTTCCAATCTTTAACGTCTTCCTCTGTGGCACTGGGACAGACAGGAGCTCCCAGAGGCTTCTGGAAGGGATCTAGTCCCCTATGTGTGTTCTCATAAGACACGGTAGAATCAGTGCTGAAATTCACTAGGTAAGACCACAAAGCTTCACAAAGCACACACAAGCCATTCCATTTTCCCATCTTTCTGTACTCTCCCGTCCCTCAGTGGCCTCAGTCCTCAGAGAAAGTCTCCAACACTACCTTGTTCTGGTAGTTCTCGACCTCTTCCTGCAGGAAGGTCTGCCACGTTATCTGCTGGAGCTCTTCCCGCAAATACTGGCAGGTTTCCAGGTGGGACTTGGATATATTCTGTGCAAGGTGTTCTAGGGAGAGAACAAGAGATCTCAGCTATGAACAGCCATGTTCTTCTTCAGAGACCCAGTGACTCCCCCACTTGGTCCTTCAAAAGTAACCCACAGACGGCAACATGCTGGCTGAGCAGGCTGGGTTACCTTTACACATCAAAAAGGCAATCCAGAACGATTCTGTATTTGGGTGCAGGGGGATGGAGGGAAGGGGCTTTGCAAATCTGACATCGACCATGTGAGGCATGGCAACCTCAAAGACTTTTCTACCCTTGACCTTGTTCTAGGGGAGTGAACATATAGTGAGCTACTTAGGTAGGGAAATGATTGACAGGCTCTTGGCACTTTCATGATGTCTGCTGAAAAGCTAGGCACTGATGCTTTTTAAGGATGACAACTACACGTTGCTTTGGGTCGTCTTGCAAATAGTACGGCAAGCTTGCCGAGGTGCTCACACCCGTGACTATGGACTGGTGTGGTTGTGAGAGACCCTGGACTGTTCAGGCCCGTGTCTTGGGGTTGCTGAATCATAGCTGTGTGGTCCTGGCTGTCTGCTAACTAACTTCTGAATGCCTCGCTTTCCTCCTTGGTGAGATGAGGGAGAAAGTACCTGTGCCAGAGGACCACTGTGAGAACAGAACGAGCTGAGCACTTAGAATAGAGAGGGTTCCTTAGCCTGTAATGCATAGTTGTAATCCTCGAGCATGAATGAGGGCTTCGAGAATGTTACAGAAATCCATGACCAAGAGGTCCCCTCTAGGAAACTGTCACCTCTAGATCTATATGGACGCACTGAGAAGATAATCGAAGAGGCTGGGAAATAAAGTAGGAAGGCTCATCACATCACTAGATAAAGGGAAGATACTAGTCATGATCAGGAAAGGAGGGATCGGTGTGGCCCAAGTACAGATGGAGAATTCTTCCTGGAAGAGGAATACTGTACTGATTCGGGAGGGGGAGGTGGGGCTGGCTGGGAGAGCAGTTCCATGTAGGAAGGATCTCGAGCGTTTCAGGTTGGGTTGGGACCTGACCTAATAACAGAATCAGCAGCATCTCCAGGGAGAGCTAAAAGTGCATCTAGGGATGGAGAACACGCTTCGCTCGGAGGATTTGTGGATTCAAGGCAGGTGAAGCAGTTGGATGTCTGTTGGAATCTCGATGGGAAGGACTCATCATGGGTCAGACCAGTCCTCACTGTTAGCAAAGGGAAGGATGATCCGAGAAGGAGTTGAAAAGCCAGCATTGGTCAAACATGCCTGTTAAACTCAGTATCTGAGGCAAAGCCAAGAGGATCGCTGGCTACAAGTCTAAGGCCAGTCTTGTGTACATTAGCAAGTTCTAGGCTATGGAGGTCTACACAGTGACACTCTGTCTCAAAAGGAAGCATTTAAAAAAGAAGAATCGGGGCTGGGGAGATGACTCAGCAGTTAAGGAGTTTGCCTGCAAAGCCTAACAACCCGGGTTCGATTCTCTCTCTCTGTTTGCAAATAAATAAAATATCAAAAAAGTAATCAACACACTTCTGTGAGTATCAGATTATACAAAAAACCAAAACAAACAAAACCACGACCCTTCTCGTGGGGTCTGGAGTCTGTGCAAGGCTGCCAAGGCATGCCAACTTGGCAGCACGGGTGGAACAGCTGTGTGTTTGTAAACGTGAAGCTGCTTTCTCCAGACAGAAGGAGACTTGTTTGCGCGGAAACAGAACAGGTTCACCTAACGAGTTTGAAACGAGAATGTCCTTGGAGACACTGAAACGCAGAATACATCCTAATGGCCCTCTTTGGCAACACACGGATCCGAGAGCAGCCTGTGTAAATAGACTCAAACATAAACAAAAGGAAGCATTTACGGGGCAGAGACAGAGGAACTGAGATGAAGAGGGAGAAGCTAGTGGGTTCTCAGAGTCAACGATGCCTTCGAAGAGCCAAGAAGAGAGCAGCTGTCAGAAGCAGGCTCACGGATGAACTGTGTGCTCGCTCCTCTAGAAACAGCTCTTACCGCACAGGATAATGCTAGAATGCAGATATGGAGCAGGAAATGAAATTCAACCATGCTCACAGGGAAGCCAGGGATCCTGGGGGAGTGAGCAACAGGAAACTGCTCGTGGGTGTCCAGGGTGTCCTTTTCCCCAGTTCATATGGTCAGCATCCTGTTTGAATTCATCCTATGGTGATGCATGTTTGTAATCCCAGCACTCAGCCAGGGGCGATGGTAGGAGGAGTGCTGTGAGTTCAAGGCCAGTCTGGGCGAGAGTGAGACCCTGTCTCAAAAAACCAATGTTGCAAGGGCTGGGGATGCAGTTCAGCGGCAGAGTGCTTGCCTGCCATCTACAAAGCCCTGGGTTTGCTCCCAAGCATGGTAAAAGCACCCAAACAGAACAAAATGTTGACACCTGCCTGGACCTAACTGAGTCAGCAAGACACAATGAAGGATGCAGTGTCTGTGACACACCAGGAGAGGGCAGTGGCTGCATTCACTCGGAGAGGCTCAAGCAGTACATTTATTCCGATTCACAACTCCATTTGGCAAGTCAATGATTTTAGACACCGTTAAATGTCCATCTCAGTGAAGGGAAGTATGATCAGACCAAGTAAAAGTTAAGGAATTAGTGTGGCTGTCAAAGAACTGAGATGTCTCTGATCTGGGGGTTGGGAGACATGCTTTCGGGTGCAAGCTCAGCTTTGGAACACAGGCCACTCCTCTTCCAAGATGCTCACAGGCTTTGAGAGTGGCAATGAACTTTAGATGTCATCCAGCCGGAACTCCCCTCCCTGTACAGATCATGTCAAATAATTATCCTTTACGTAGCACTTAGTGTACAATTTGCATCTATTCTGAACCTATGTGTCTTCTCACTTAACCCTCACAACTCCAGGAGGAAAGAGCCGTACTGTGTGCATGCTAGTAACTTGTCCCAAGTGTCACCACAGACACGTGGCAGAGATCTGATTCAAATACAATCTGGCTTTGGAGTCTGTGCTTGAGCTTTCCATGTGTAAATATACTTTATATATATATATATGTAACTATATAATTATATATATGTATATAAAGTTATATACCTTTATAGCCTATACCTAGGAGGGGCAGTTGCAGCCTTCAGGTCACATGACTAACACTGGGTCGGGCAATTCAAAGAAAGGCTGGGGCCCCATGAGTTGACCTCTTGCGTCTTTCTGTGCCTGCCACATCAACCCGTCATATCTCCTGCACAAAGCATTCCCTCACAATCATCCTAACAAACACAACTAACGCTTCTGATGAGATGACGCTACGTGCTTATGTGTCACTCAGGCACTGGGTGCCCATCAAAGGTGACATTTCCTAGCCAAGGATGAAGACCTATCCCATGGAGAGTAACAAGCGGTGGGTACCATTAACAAAAGATAGAACTGGATATGGTACAATACGGCTTCTTTTCCTACTGTGCAGTGAAAAGCTTAGCCTGCAACGAAGTCAAGAGCCGCATTTAGAAAGGACAGCAGGACGGAAGCTGTGAGGGATTCATAAGGGAACGTTAGCAGTTTTGAAAAAGGTACAGACAATCTTAGAGCACTTTGTGCTACTTTTAGCTCCTTGAACTACTTTGACATATATATGGGATTCAAAATTAGAACTCCATTTTATTGCTTTTTAAAAATTCTAGTTTGTTTTTGAGTTTGGGTATGATCCTAGTTTTGAGTTAATTCAACCTAGAAAACACCTTAACCCATGGTTCCTTGACTCACTGAGAGGTGAACAATGTGAATCTTTCCAGGGATCCGAGGGCACTAGCTCAGCCACTTAACCACCCCCACCTCCTCAGGTATGCCTAAGTGGCATGCCCAAGGACAATGCTTTGTCTGTGTCCTGTGGATTAATTTCAGAACAGAACATCTGACAAGCCAACAGGACAGATCCCCTCGCCTGTATAGCCTCAAGTGAGTCAGGTCAGTTTTCATGGGATCATGTCAGCTCTCAGTCAAATCCTTAATTCATTTCTGAAAATTTTATTTTCATTACAGGTCTGTTTCAGCCAGCCCAAATTTCATGACAAAAATAGAAGGGTTTTGTTCTAGTTCAAGAAAAAAAAAAATCAAACCCACTTGAGCTCAGCCGGGCTGCTGGTTCAGAGGTTTCTCTGCTAATCAAAAGAACCACGATCCATCTTTCACGCTGCCATGGTTAAAGACTGGGCTCAAAATGTCCCCACCCCCTCCCGAGGACTTAAATTTAGACCCACAAAGAGGTGCTTGTGTCACAGCCGTAAAGAACATTCAGTTTGTTCTAGCTGGAGAAAGATTTTTACTGGAAATATAAATTATCACTTAAAAGCTGTTTTGTGGGGTAAGCGAGGTGGAGGAACCATCTAAAGAACATGGCCATTCTGGCTGTGAACCAAGGGTTTTCTGCTCAAGCCAGAGCCTGCTGGTTCCCCTCCACTGAGGTCCTCATGCTCGCTCGCTTGTAGTAACCTATTTCAATTAACAGCCGTGAAGATGGTCATCTCAAAGGACTATAACCTTGTGCGTGGAATCTTGGAGGGGGAGGGCAGATCAAATTCTAAATCTACAAAGGCTCTCATCTCAACAGTTTTTTTAATAACAGTGCTGTATAAAATGATTAAATATAGCATACGATGTTAGCATACTTGAAATGGAAAGCTTTCCATTGTCTATGCAACCAACCTTTCTAGGTCAAGTCTCCCAAAAACCAGCCTTGTCCCAGCAATAAGGAAATGAGTTGTGGGTTTTTTTTTAACGTTACCTAGTGAGCCTTATATGAAATATATCCATATGTATTTTTATCCTCAAAGTTATTTTGGCAAATTATGAAGCCAATTCCCTTTAACATTTATAGTACACATCACTATAGCAAAACTATGATGCCTAGAAGTGCAAGGTCAGTGTCACTGACCCACCAGAAGTGTTCTTGCCTGAGTGGAGTTTGCTAGCTGGTTACCAGTAGTCACATATTCTGGTATAATGTAGTTAGATTTTTTTTTCCTCTCCCAAAAAGCTTGAAAAATTTTATAATCAAAGTGTCCAAGTTAGGAAGAAGGATGGGATCTGGGGAGACTGGTGAGTAAAGCTACAGTTAGGAGGCGAGGTTCTGAACGGCAGGCTGTCACCTAGGAGAGTGACTGAGGGGAGTTCCTAGCAGCGTGCTGATACTTTGAAAAAGCTGGAAGAGAGGTCATTACCGAGACAATCTGGATGTGAATGTAAGTGTTCTCCATAACTATGCTTTATGTGTTGATTAAAAACAAAGGTTTGGGGCTGGAGAGATGGCTCAGCGGTTAAGGCACTTGCCTCCAGTGCCTAAGGCCCCGGGTTCAATTCCCCAGGTCCCACATAAGCCAGACTGTGAGGGTGTGTGCACTCTCTCTCTCTCTCTCTCTCTCTCTCTGGTTGAAAATGAATAAAAAAATATTAAAAATAAAAAAAAACAAAGGTTAAATGTTAGCAGTCAGTTCAAAAATTTCAAAACTAGTCAAAATATATGTATAGACCAGATGTGGTTTGTGGACTGGCTTTGTGTGTGTGTGTGTGTGTGTGTGTGTGTGTGTGTGTGTGTGTCTGTCTGTCTGACTATAGGCAGAAAGCAAAACCTGGGCTGTAACTAAAGTAGATAATTAACATTAATGTAGCCTTTTCCTCGGCATACTGTTTGCAGAATTTAGGGACTGCTTCCTTGCATCCTGTCTCATTTCTGAGCGGAGGTCAATGACACTCGGGGATACTGTGGCAGACGAGACAATCAAAAGTTAGTGTGGGAAAGGTAGAGGGGGGTGACCTCATTTTAACACCTGCACCCCTCATCGCATGGCAGTCCCCCATAAACCTCTCACTCCCCAGGGCATGTGTGCTTGCGGGACTCCAGCCAGCCATTACCTAGTTCTGCCATGGACACCGTCGGGGACGTCTCTCCATTGGTGAAGGAACAGTAAGGGAAGAAGCCAGATGCTGGTGTGTAGTCACATATGGGTTCTGGTTTGATCCCATTGATATCCAGCCCGGACTGGTCCGGGGAGGGCTGTATGTCCAGGTAGAAGCTGCTGACGGCCGAGTCGGCCTTGCTGCCCTCGGGGGTGTGCCCGTCCATGTAGGTGCTGAGGTCGTCATGGAGCTCCGTCAACCCGTTGGCAGAGATGTTGTAGGTGGGCGTCAGCGGCTCGGCCTCACCGGGCTGCTGCTGGTGGTCCCGCTGCTGCTGCTGCAGCCGGTGCTTCTGCACTTCTGCGTACAAGCTGTCTCGCTGCTTCTTTGACATCCGGCCAAACTTGACCGCTAGAAGAGAAAAGGCCAAGCACACCTTGTACCAGGTGCTCTTACCTGCCCAGGGTGGCCTGGACGTCTCAGACCATCTCATTCAAAACCCACCCATCTCACATCCCAGGGCAACTGAGTTTCACAAACAGACCAGGAGGAAAGCCCCCAGGCACCCTTCGCTGTGTTCCTGAGCTCACTGGGTAACACTGAGGCATAACTTGTTTTCCTTTTGTAAAGATCTCACGTGTGCGTGCATGTGTGGAGGTCAGAAGCCAACCTTGGGGTGTTTGTCCACTCTCTCCACCTTGTTTGAAACAAGGTCTGTCTTGTCTTTTTACAGTCTACTTGGGAACTCTCCTGGCCCCGCCCACCTCCCATGGTGGGTTAGGATTACAGATGTGTGCACCACTTTGCACCTGGCTTTATGTGGAGGCTGGAAATTGAACTTCGGCCAGCAAGCTTGAGGAGCCAGCCCCTTTCACTACAGAACCATCTCCTCAGCCTTTTTCTGTCCAAGGTAGAGTCTGTTATGTAGCCCAGGCTGGCCTCTAATTGGCAATCATCCTGCCTCAGCCTCCTGAGTGTTGGGATTACAGGTGTGTCCCAGCACACCTGGCTTGGAGGTGTAAGGTAATGGGCTTGTTCACATTCTCCCATGCAGCTAGCATAGACCTGCTCCTCATTTCCCAGTGTGTGTACTGACAGGCAGGGATGCACAAACTTTAGGGCACATTGAGGCAGAAGCTCGGTCTGTCACTCAGTGCTGTTCTGGGGCTTACAGAAAGGCCTCAGAGAGGCTGAGGCTTCTGTCACTTCCTGAGTTAGGTCTCCAAGTCTCCATGACCTATAAGGCCCCCTTTTAAGGTCCTGCCAGCAGCCTCCCCCTCCCACCAAGTGCTTGGGATCATTGTTTTAAGATGAGGTCTTGAGTGTGGGGGGGTCTCACTATGTTGCCCAGGCTGGCCTTAAACTCCTGGGCTCAAGCAGCCCTCCCACTTCCGCCTGCCAAGGAACTGGCACACACATGCCACCAGGTCTGGCCTGGGTCCATTGTTTAGCATCCAATGAAAAGGATGTGAGAGGCCAGTGCTCTGTAAGACCCCTGTTGGGTGGGCCTGGGATGCCGTCCCACGGTAGACATGGCGGCATTTTTGTTTGTTCAGGATCCCAGGTGATTTCTCTGGAAACACCCACCTTGTTATTGAGACTTTTGCCTGTTTGAAATCTCCTACTAGTTTTTTCCCCACCTGAGAATCCATGCAGATGAAGCCTCTGCAGGAGGGACTTGGGTTTCTTCATTGATTATGGTTAAATTAATTCATGATGGGGGGGGTGAACTTATCTATTTGACCAGCATAGTAGCTATGTGAGGGGCAGGAAGGCCACCACGCTGATGGCTTGTCCTTATGCAGAGGAGACAAGGGAGCTGGAATACTGGCCAATACATGGGGCAATTTTGAGTGCCCAGAACTCAGATGGCAAGTTTAGGTGAGGCTAGCTCGCAAACAGGCTGACAGGGGTTCTGGATTTCAGGCACGTAGTTTTGTAAGTCCCCAAATTTATTTCATGCTACGTCAAATTTCACTGTTTTACATACATCAAAACTTAAGAAGCTGTACTTGAAGACACTTAAGTTTTTGTCAAAGAACACTCTAGAACAGCCAAGGGGATAGACACCCATGGGTGAGAGTGACCCTGCCATGGCTCACTCTGCTTTAAGTTTTCGTTGATGGTGGTATATGTGTGTATGGGTATGTGGAGGTCAGGGCAGCCTTGGGGTGTGAGTCCTCACCTCCCCCTTGTTCGAGGTCGGGTCTTCCTTGCTGTTTGCAAAGGCAAATGTCAGACCAGCTGGCCCATGAGCTTTGGGATTCTCCTGATTTCCTCCCATTGCCCTAGGTGCATTAGGATGACAGACAGATATGTGTACCACTTGCAGCATCCGGCTTTAAGTGGGTTCTGGGGCTCCGAACATGGCTCAGCAGAACAAGTGCTTCTAACCACTGAGTAACCTCTCCAGCCCCAGAATCTTTGAATAAACCAACAGTGATCATATGTAGTAAGTGAATGAAGGAGGACCTGTTCTTGAGGAAAGACATACGCTTGCCATGAACTTGCAGGTTCATGAGCCATACCTGACTGTCACTGCAGTCCTAACAAAAGGTGAGCTCTGTAGAGTTCAGGGGTTTCCAAGATGATGACTTCAGTTCTCTGACTGGTCTTGGCTTTTCTAGTGGTGCAGCGTCTCCTAGGCCATGCAGGAGAAGTGAACTTGAGCCTCCATGGGCCCTGAGAGCATCTGACTGTGGGGAGGGCAGGCAGCCTTCCCACTGGAGGAGACATTTTCCTTCAAAGGGAGCTCAGGACAGTCAGCTAGCTGGTGGCTCGGAAAAGTCCTTAAAAATGGAACCGCTGTGTTTTCTGCCCAGTTTCCATGTGTAAGAATAACTGTGCACTTAAGATAGTTTTCCAGAAAGATCTTAAAATGCTCTATAATTGAATGGTAGCTGGTCTCTAGTCCTTAAAATAGCTCATTTTAATGAAAAGAACACTGAGCACCCAGCCACACCAGAACTGTTTTCACACGTTCTGTATGAACAAATATTTGACGTTGTCAGGTGATTAAAAAGACCCAGTTAGCATAAATGCTACGTCACCCACTTGCCAGTAATAAACTTGCTAGTAGAAGGTACCAGTTTGTTTAGGTGCCTCTAGAAGGTTTGTTTATTAAAGCCTTGAGAAAAGCCCTTAGACTCAGTTCTTCTACCTGTAACGTCAACAGTCTGAAGGCCAGGGCTGGAGAGGCTGCTGAGGGATTTCTACACAAGCATGAGGACCTGACTTTGATCCCCAGAACCCATGGGAAAAAAATCTGGCTGCCCTGGGGAGGCAGAGACAGATGGGATCCTTTGGGCTCTCTGGACAGCCAGTGTAGCCTACTTGGTAAATTCCAGACTAGTGACAGACCTTGGATGGCACTTGAGGAATGACAACCTGTGGTTGTCTCCTGGCCTGCTCGTGCGGTTAATCCAAAGGCTTTCTGACCACTCCCATCAGCTGACCTGAGTGTGTCACAGGAAGCTTCCAGAGCAGCCTGGGTGGGTGGATAGGTGGGGACATCCCCTGCCCAGGTCTCAGAAGGCTCCTTCCCGCCCCACGCGTCTGTACCACTCACCATCTCGAGACATCCCCACGGCCAGGCATTTCTGTAGTCGACAGTGCTGGCAGCGGTTTCTACTGGTTCGATCGATCAGACAGTTCTTCTGACGGGGACAGGAGTAGGTAGCATTGCTTTGCTGACTTCTCCTGAAAAAACCCTGTGATTCAGTTACAAAACAGGAATCAGGTTAGTGTCCGTTCCAGCGACAGGCACGGTAGATACCGACTCCAGTAAGCTAAGTGCCGAGCGGTGTTAATATTTGATGGGGAATTCCATCCAGGAGACTGTGCACGAAATGCAAGTCACTTCTTCCCAATGGAGTCAAATCGATCCCCTGACCCTGACGCATGTGAGAATTTCTGAACTTCCACCCACAGTTGCCCATGTCAACCACATAGGCTCAGCCTCCCGTTCTTGGCTTCCGGTGACCAGAAGGATTCACTTGAACCTTTGTTGTGGTTTGAGTCTGAGCTGTCCCCTAAGCTCATGGGTTTGAACACTTGGTCCCCAGCTGGTGGCGCTGTGTGGGAAGGTGTGGGACCTTGCTGGAGGAAGGGGGTCATTGAGGGTGGCCTTTTGCACTACTTCCTGTTCACCCTCTGTGTCCTGACAGCGGATGCAATGTGACCAATCACCTCCTTGAGACTTCCTCTCGAAACTGTAAGCACTTTCCTTTTGTCAAATGTTTCTGGTAAGGTAACTTGCTCTCACAATGAGAAATGTCAATAATACAACCTTTATTTCTAAAATACCTTCTGGTAATAAAAGCACTTCTTTGGGGTGTCCAGAGTCAAGGAAAACGTGCCAGGCCACAAGCTAGGGCACCGAGCCCTGCCTCACTCTCATCTCTACCCTCGACCCAAGTCCATGGCCCTTTAAGCATCTCTCCCCAAGTTTGAACCTATGGTCCAACAGCTAGATGACCTTTGCATGGACTATTATGGCTGGAAAACTCCTCAGACCTCAACAGTTTGGAACCACCAGTGTTCAGGTCTTGGCCGTTAGGGTTTGACAGACCCATTCTGGAGTTATGTTTAGTAGCAACCCACAGTATTCACTGTGTAGTATTTTTATTATCAGCATGGTCTAATTTTCTATAAGTTTCTGGTTTAACTCATATGTTCTTTAGAATCATAGTTCTTTTATTTGCAAGCAGAGAGAGAATGAGAATATGTAAGAAAGAGGGAATAGCCATGCAAATGAACTCCAGACGCATGTGCCACTTTGTGCATATGGCTTGACGTGGGCACTGGGGAATCGAACCTGGGCCACCAGACTTTGCAAGCCAGCACTTTAACCGTTGGGCCATCTCAATTGCTTCTGGTTGGGTACCTTGCCCCAGCAATTAGAAATGTCACTAAGGCAGCCTTTATGTCTAAAATACCTTTTGGTAATAAAAGCACTTCTCTGGGGAGTCCAGAGTCAAGGAAAATGTGCCACACCATAAGCCAGACTGCATTGCTCTTGGGCTGTAAACCTGCCCTGCTCAAGTCTGACCTCTTTCCGAGAGCAGGCTCTTCCCAAAACTTCTAAAGCTGCGTGTGCATGAGTCAGACTTGTGAGCAAGGACACATTTCTTAAATTTCAAAATAAATGAAGGGTTTCAGCTGTCTTTTTCATCGTTGACCGTGTAGCTCCCGGTGGCTTTCAAGCTGAGGCAAAGGAAAAAGGGAAAGTCAACTACGACGATGAGTTGTCTCTGCAATATGGCCTTGCAGGGCAGAGACAGGCGACTTCAGCTGAGGATGGGCTGATGGAAAGCTCGCTCTGCAGAGCTGACCAAGCAGCAGGCAGACGGGGAAAGAGTGTGCGTGCATCACAGGGCTTCCAGAGCTGATGCGGCCGTTGTATCAAGATTGTTAAGTATATGCGAAATACTGTGAGTGGTACAAAGATGTGCCCCACGTCGCTGTCCACAATCTAAAGAAATCCAGAAAGATCCTAAATGACTAACGGACACTCACATGATGGCATTCGGCCACCACCAGAAACGGTGTTTCAGAAATATAGTCACTGTTGTAAACAGGTGACAGAAGTCAACTAAAGAATTTAACACAGTATAATTGTGTGTGTGTGTGTGTGTGTGTGTGTGTGTGTGTGTGTGTGTGTGACAGGGACATACAGAGCCAGAAAGAGAGGGAGAGAAATTGGAGGTTTAACAAAAGAAACTGGAAAATTCTACCTCAAAATGAAGAATTATTAGCTTTGGTTATTGGTGCCATGGGTAATTTTAATTTTCTTTTAATCTATGCTTTGATTTTTTTATGAATTTTAAAAAAATATTTATTCATTTTCAAGGAGAGAGAGAGAGAGAGAAACTGGGAAACTGGCTTATGTGGGTACTGGGGAATTGAACCTGGGTCCTTAGGCATTAGAGGCAAGTGCTTTAACCGCTGAGCCATCTCTCCAGCCCTGCTTTGATTTTTTTCTCCTACAATATATGAGTGGAAGGTATGCAGGCTTGCAATCCACGGCAATCTTCTCTCGGTGACAGCTGGGGGCTTTGTGGGCCAAATCAGTGCTGCTCATGGTTGTACGTGACCTTGGTTCTCTGCCTTCCTCACCTCCGATTGTGTTCTCTTGGACTATAAACCTGGCTTGCTCAAGTCTAAGTCTGGCCTCTTTCAGAAAGAGGCTCTTCCCAAAACATTTCAAGTTGTGTGTGCCTGCTCACGCGCCCCTCTGAAAAGGGAGTAAGAAGTTTTCTTTAGAACTTAATGGGAGGCGGGAGGGATTTAAGAAAGTCTAAGTGGTAATGGGGCAGACACTCTTGAGGAAGAGAGAGCAAGGGGTCTCCTCTGTGGGGCATTCCTGCAGTCCTGGCCAGAGCCTAGACTATGCATCTCTTTCCCAAGTCTCTGCCCTGGCTCCTGGCACATGCCTTGAACCTGGAATGTATTTGCTTTTCCTTTCGTTGGGGTTGGATTTTGCCATCACTGAGTATGGGGAAGGCCTGTCGCCTTTCCCCCTTGAAGCAGAACCAGTACTTGGGGACTGTCTCGCTCCTGCAGACTCAGCCATTGTCTGCCACCTTTCTTCCTCTCCAGTCCCTTCACTTCTTTCAAAAGCCTGAAATCCAGAAGTAGACAAGTTCCTGCAGGGTAGCTGGGTCGCTCATGAAAGAGTTTCCACACATTAATGTCACTTCACACAACTATGAAGTCCCAGACAGCGCAGAAGCTGTCTGTACCCCCTGACCGCTTCAGTGGCAGGGCACGATGGTGACAGAGGCCAAGCTTAATGCTTGCTTGCCTAGTCGCTCGATGCTGTGACATCTGGGGCCTTGGGGGACTACAGTAGAGACCCAAGTGCGGCCCCCGTGTGAATCCTGGTTTTAGCTTGTGTGAGCTCAGCAAACTCCCTCCTCCAGGACAGTCTTTCTTTGTTAATATCTAGTTAGAGAAAATCGTGGGTACTGTCAACCAGTGCACATATGCTGAGCTCTACGTGGATTATGGTATTTGACAGGGACTATCATTTCCTTGGTCTTAAGACTAAAGCTACTGAGCCACACTGAGATGCAACACTTTCCCAGAACCCTACACTCCAGCACAATGCAGAGCTGGGATTGTCAAGGCATCTCTCCAGAAGTGAGTTCTCTCTCTCTCTCTCTTTTTACTTTTCAGCTTCCCCCACGTGTCAAAGAATCCTTCTTGCTCTCATAGGAGGTGACCATTAAGTCAGTACCAAGGAACATGGTGAGCACAGGGCAGCAGGTCCACCCTGAAGGTGGCCCTTCCCCTCAGATCCACCCTTGTCTCTAGCCGATCTAGGCTAGGAGGTCCATGAGAAAGCCACCTTCTGACGTCATCATTCTCATTTCAGACCAGAAGTAGTATGACTCCTCCTTCACGGCACCCATATCCCAACCACTTACTGACAAACAACCACACACAAGAGTCACTGTCATCAAGATTTCTGAGTAACTGTGCCACAAACAGCAAGGCCCATCCACGTAGGCTCTGAGGAGTGGCACCACGGCTGGCTTCTAAGATGTCTTCTTGGAACAGGGCTACGCTATTTGGATGTCACCATTTGGAAGGGAAAGCCAGCAGACACTCACTAAGGAGCTCTGGGAGGGGCCTAGCTGAGACCCAGAGAAGACTGTTCTCCTGGACGAAGTCAGCAGAGTCATGCCCACAAGGAGAAATAACCAAGTACCGGGTGGGCTCTGTAGGGAGAGGATGGGTCAGGGGGGACGAGAGCTTTCATTTGAAAGCCTCCTTGGTGGGTTTCTCAGGGGTTAAAGTGTTTGGGGAAGTTGGACTGATAAGAGGAAGGGTGCTTCTCAGCGTAAAAGGAGGACTTGTTAACTTGGAGAAAGTCCTTTTGGGAATGAGGAGCTGTGAGAGGAGCTGAGCAGTGGGTACCACAAAGCCAGCACAGAAGCACCAAGATACCAAGCACGTAATTTTTGCAGTTTTATTATTTTTAAAAGATGAGCTAATGAATGACTTCTTCGGCTTTTGTGGAAGTTTGGTTTTTATGAACTTAATGGGAGGCGGGAGGAATTTAAGAAAGGACTCAAAACACACGGAGATGTTTAATTGCAGCCTTGGTGGGCTTGGGCAAAAAGCCTTGAACTTCAGGTAGTACTTGGAGCAACTGTGGCACACTACCTCCACCTTGTGGCTATATCCTGCCATGCAGGGCCTCTGAGAGATTCTCAGGCCCAGGGAGCTCTCAAACAAGATGGGTGATGAACCCTCCATGCTGCTTCTGAAAGCGCACCTTAGGCCTACAGCTTCTAGGAATACAGTCCCTGCCAACAAGTGAGTCTGAACAATATACATTTGTGTGGTAAACAGCGTAACAAAGCCACCCCCCAAAAATAGACCAACTTTAGTATTCTGATTTTTCCAGATGATAAAAAGTAGAGCTCAAACTAACTGTTAAATCCCAGTTTAAAATCCCATGGCCTGGACCTCAACTATCCAGGGACTCCTCACTAAGTATCTATCTCTTCTTTTTTAAAAAAATATTTTATTTATTCATTTTCAGGCAGAGAGATACAGAGAGAGACAGAGAGAGAGAGAGAGAGAGAGAGAGAGAGAGAGAGAGAGAGAGAGAGAGAGTACCAGAGCCACCACCTTGTGGGTCTGGCCCATGTGGGTCCTGGGGAATTGAACTGGGGGCCTTAGGCACTGGAGGCAAGTGCCTTAACTGCTGAGCCATCTCTCCAGCCCAGTATCTATCTCTTCTTAGTGCTAGACTAACAAATCTGACACCCTCCATATTCTAACTGCATCTTGAAGACATTTCTCTCTTAATTTTTCCCTTAGTTCACCTTGCCTTTATAGTACCTTCCTTCGAGTTGCATTTCTGGTATCTGTGTACCATTCTCTGGGCAAGTCTATTCCCTGATTCTCCGAGGAAACACTGGATGAACATTGAATTTGTTTGCCACCAGGGGTAGGACTGGAACCAGAGGGCACGAGCCGAATAGTAAAACTGCAGGCATTTTGCAGTGAAAGCAGTCTGCGCTAGCGTGGCCCCTTCCTTTCTCTCCACTCTGCAATGGCCTTGTGTTCCAAGTACTGATTTGCATCACAGAAACTGGCAGATGCCTTGGTTGCCATTTAAACGCCAAAAGTGGTTCTAACGCAGACAGACTGAACTCAGAGAGTGCCATGGCAGAGAAAGTGGATAGATTCCAAAACCGAGTGTTGGTATCTGAGTCAGCAATGGCGTTCACATCCCCACTGACGAATCAGAAGTTCCAGAATGGCGCCTGTGTTGTTTCACTTTCTCCTGACTCATTCGTGGACATGAAACATCCACACTTTCATCAGCTGCAACCACAGGTATGGATTCCAGCAAGAGTTCAGCCCAAACCACCGAGAGCCTTTAATGAGCATCTGTCCTTTTGGAATTTACAGTAAAGGAGAGTGAATGCCGTGTGTGAATTGTGTAAAATCCCATCAGTGAAATGTACATTGAAGGTTGGTACCTCTCCCTGTAGATGCTTTGGTTTCTACACAGCTACCTGTGGCTGGTGAGAGCCCAGCCCAGGTCCCTAGTGTCATTAGATCATGCCCTCGACACCCAGACGTGGTTCTGTCTTCTAGGGCCCCAAGAGCTTTCCTTCCATCCACACAAGTTCCCCCATGCCTCATCCTGTGTCTGCTCACCCCTGCTCCTCCAGGAAGGTCTTCATGTCCACCCACATCCTATTCTCTGCATCTTCTCTGGAGTTTCCCATCTGTCTGCTCCAGGGTTGGTTTTCACACAGCCACCCAACTTGTACCCCTCCATCCAGTCTCCCTGAAGATCCCTACTGACAAGTCACACGCACACTGAGCAAACCCTCTCCCCTCCACTGCCTGGGACCTTCCCTTCAGAATTCACTGAAATGCGGCCCCTTTGCAGGTGTCCCCTGGCTTTCCCTCCTTCCCTGACTTGCTTTGCAGCACACCAGTGTGTTTTTCCTTGTGGACGGCCCGTTTCTTTGTTTCTAGTAGCTAAAGTCAATACACACTTGTTCAATGAATGCAGGGGTGTGGGGGGGGGGACTTGTGATAATTCTATTCTGAGTACCTGTTTAATACCAGATACCATGGAGGACAGACACTGTGCAAACCTCCTTTGTCATTCTCAGGTTGACAAATGAGAAGAATAAAGTTCACAGGCTAAGCTATGTGTCCAAAGTCACAGAGCAAGCAGGCAAGGGGAGGAGCTGGGATTCGAATTCCCCAGAGTCTAGGGGCCTCTTCTAAGGTTACAAGGGGACAAGGCCTTCCCAGCAATTTCTAAGATCTGTAGGGAAATATCTGTATGATGGTTTGAGTTAGGGAAAAGGTACTTTATAGGACTCTGAGTGCCAGATTTCCATATAGGAAGAGGAAGACTAATACAAACTTTGCTAGCGCTGGCCTTTCCCTTTGGGGTTAATGTTTGGCCTGAGCACGTGGTCTGCCTGGATGCTGAACTATGGCGGTGCTCTGAGGGGGTCCCCCAGCCTGGGGTCTTTTCTCAGGGCCACGCGGGCCAAAATCCTGATCTCCTGTTTGGTCTTTTGACAATTTTCACGTAATGAATTGATTCCTACAGTTCATTAACATACCCACTTTCACTTCTGTGTACACATATGTCTTAATTAGCTGCTCATTGGCTGTTTAATTACAAGAAAACATCTGACAGCTGCCTCCCTGGATTCTAATGGCAGACGCTTTGGAAAGGCTACAAGTTTGCTTTTGACAGCCGGGATTTATTCATAACTCTATGATTTATGGCTCACATGCCTGCCCAAATCATTGTAGTTTCTACCATAACTAGAAGTTGGAAATTCAGGGTCTATGTCTGCCTTTCATCTCATTTCTGAGGCTCCTAAGTTTCTCCTGCCAATGGATGAAAATATGAGGACCTGGGGGAGGAAATGATAACGTGAGAATGGGGTGGGGGCTGGAATAAGTCTCCAAGGAAGGAATTTGTTCTTCCAAAAAGGGACAGACAGTCTCGTTTGCAACTTGCTTGTACATCGAAGCAAGAAATCACAGCAATTCTGAGCTTCTGAACTTTCCTGTTCAATAATGTCTGGCCTCCCTACAGAGTTGTTTGCGTGACTGATCCCTGAGTAGAGCTAGCGTCCGCTCCAAGAATGCACGTACTTTCCAGGTGACCTAAGGTACATCAACCTATTGTTTTTGCTGTGCTGGGGGATCGAACCCAAGGCCCTGCCCACAAGTAGACAAGTGATTCAGGGGAAGAGACTTCACAACTGAAGTTTTGCAATTCTCTAAAAGATGGTTGGGACTAGAAAGAGACATTCATGGATGTTTCTCTCTAGTCAAACATATTAAAAAAAGAAAAACAACTTCCTTTTCTGCACCACTGTAAGTAGATGATTCATTGCTAATTAAATCTTGGACAAATGAACGCTTTATACAGATAGATTTGCCAAGAACAAAGGGTCTTACATCTAATCAGAAACTAGCTCACTAACCCAAAGACTGGATTTCGTAATAACATTAAAGCTATATAGTCAAAGGTTAGCTACAGATAAAAGTCTGTGTGTGTATCTTAAGATAAATTTCCCACCATCATTATTTGAGCAACTGCTGTATGGAAAGCTGACCAATTGATCATTTCTCCAGGAAAACCTTAACCAGTGATCACGTTTCTCCTATCCACAGCCTCCAGTGTTATCTGGCCTTTTCTGCCTGCCTGGGCCTATTCAGAAGTACCTTCCTACAGAGCTAAACCCTTGCAGGATGACACGCTCCTCATTCTTTCAAAAGAACAAGTGAAGGGGCTGCAGAGATGGCTCAGCAGTTAAGGCACTTGCCTCCAGTGCCTAAGGCCCCCGGTTCAATTCCCCAGGACCCACATAAGCCAGACCCACAAGGTGGTGGTCCTGTGGTCCTGGTGCGAGCTCTCTCTCTCTCTCTCTCTCTCTCTCTCTCTCTCTCTCTCTCTCTCTCTGCTTAAAAATGAATAAAAAAAAGACAAGTGAAACCCACTTATTCCCCTTGACGTAACAGAGTTCTCCAACTGAGACTTGTCTATGTCCGTCATTCCTCATCCCCAAGTCCTCTCAGACATTCACTGGGAAAATCCTTCTCCAGCCCCCAGCCATTGCCTCAGGTGACAGTCTTTCTCTGCTTCTATACACTATGTCTTCCCTCTGCATCCCGACCACAGTGCCCGAGGGAAGGATTTGTCTTCCACATCTTGGATTCCCAAGAAGAGCAGCTTTCACTCTTACCTGGGTGAACAATGGCACAAACCTGAGCAGCGTTGCCAAGGTGGCAGCGGGAGTTTGGATGATGACATCCAACCCTTCGTAAGTGCTCATTGGACATCCGAGTGCTTTATGCTACATGCAGCTCACCTTACACGTGGGGCAATGCACTGATGCCCAGGTGCTCTAGACTCCTCCCTCCAAATCTCACCGGGGGGATGGGATGGGCCACCACAATGCCTACTATTTGCAAGTAGTGGCTATCAATTATGCTCTCTACCTCTTTTTAAGATGGGGGCTTGGAGTTGAGCAAGCTCTAGGGATCTTCCCGTGCTTCCCCCGTGGGGTCACAGGTATACACCCCCCCGGGGGCATTTTTCAAGGGTTCAAGTACTTTACCTGCTGAGACATCTCCCCACCCCAAAAGCTATTGTTTTTTTACTGCTCATATATGTGGGAAAATAATTACTTTATCAATAGGTTTCTCTAGATTTTTTAAGTTTAGGTTGGTTTTAAAATGCAATTTAAGGGCTGGAGAGATGGTTCAGTGGTTAAGGTACTGGCCTCCAGTGCCTAAAGCCCCCGGTTCAATTCTCCAGTACCCACATAAGCCAGACCCACAAGGTGGTGGCCCTGGTGCACTCTCTCTGCTTGAAATTGAATAAATAAAATATTTTATAAAAAAAATAAAATAAAATGCAATTTAAGGGTCTGGGGAGATGATTCAGCAGTTAAAGGCACTTGCTTGCAAAGCCTACTGGCCTGGGTTCGATTCTACAGTACCCATGTAATGCCAGATACACAAAGTGGCGCATGCATCGAGTTTGTGCGTAGTGGCAAGACGCCCTGGAGTACCCATGCTCTCTTTTCACAAAAAAATAAAAAGAAATGCTCACCAAATGACATAGAGTCCCTTTTCCTAAACCTCATTAGAAGTTTTCTGTATGCCTAATTGGACGGCTACAGAGACAACTCTTTACAACTGGCAATGGTGTGAGCACCTTCTCCTGGTTAAATATGAGTAACTGGTGTCAATGGCAGACGCCTCCCGACCTCACGGTTAGCAATGAAAATGTGTTAGTGGAGAGAAAGCACAGTGCAGGACAAATATTAAACAAACACAGAACAAGCCCCAATCTGCTGATCAAATTACACGCGAAGAGCCAGGCCACTGAAGAGCACTCTGGAGTTGAAGACTTGGGCTAGCTGGTGACACTCATTCTGTTCGCTAAAGCCTGGGCGTTAACACACACGTTGCGTGTGCTATGCCAACACTGCCCTACTCGGCCAGTTCAGGTTTTAATAGCAGGCTAATTTGCTGAGGCATTCTCTGTGAGCCTGCCCTGTTGTCGCACTACTGACTGTATAAGGAAGGCCAGCGGTGGGGACACAGAGAGAGAGTGAAAGCTAACAGCTGCCCAACTCATCAGCTAGACAACTCAGTGAATTGACAGCTGTCACAAGCACGTCCTTTTCATGTCCTAGGTTGGCACAGCCAGGGAGTTATTATTTTCAAAATTTAGTTGGTGGATTTTAATCTTGAAGGAGGCCAGGAGAAAATAGCATACTTGTTTGTTTCTTGGTAATCCAGACCCATGAGGTCTTCTTGGTTACCACAGAGATGAAGCAGTTAAAATCACTCCTGAAAGGCTCACTAACAGGGTCCCCACAAGCGGCATTTAAACACGAATAACTCAGCAAATGACACAACGATTCACAGGCAAATGGAGACTTGAAAAGGAGTTGCTTTTGTCTGTAAGGTGAGTTTCTGTTCTATGACATTGTACTTCCTGGCTTTGCTAAAGGAAAGCAAACCAAATTCGTGGATTTTATTTTATTTTTGCCTCAGGGGTAATTATTACATCAACTGTCTCACAGGCCTCCTGCACACAGAAATAGCTTCTCAATTTAATTTGTGCTGTTTTATCTTGCAGGCTGTCTCAGGGCCCTTCCCATTGAAACAGGAGGATCTCAAGTGAACTCACTTGAAATCTGAGTAACAGGTACTCTGAATTTGGGGGACTGGCTTTGCGTGATTAAGATGGAGCAGCTTAATTCTGTATCCATCACCCCTAGGCCAAATAATCATAAAAATAGAAGCCACGGTAAGGATTTTATTTCATGGCCACTTTGAGAGTTTCTTGGAACAGTCCTGACAGGTGGTATGCCCATTTTATAGAAAAAGAAATGGAGTCACTGAAAGACCAAGTGGTGCCACCACAAATAAAACTCAACTTATTCTTACCATTTGGCCAGATGTGTTAACATCTGTATGCCAACAGTAAGACTCCATCCCCTTTCCTGATACACAGGAACCACACAGGAAATGAGACATCTCTCTTTTTAAAAAGATAACCAAGGTCATTAACCTTGCTCATCAGCAAGGCTCAAAGCCTCTTTCTCTGGTCTGCTGGCATCGAGAAGGAAGGAGTTGTGATTTGATGCCAAAATACTTGCCCCTGTCATCTGTTACTCAAACTCTCAAGGAGCTGAATTTTTAGACAGAGCTGAAGTAGAAAGAAATCAGGAAGACGCCCTCCAGCACAATAACAACAACGGAAAGGGCTTACCTTGCAGCCTTCACACGTGATGACGCCGTAATGGATTCCCGATGACTTATCTCCACAGATCTTACATGGAATAATTTCAATTTGAGCTGCAACAGAAGCACGCAACCAGTTAATTACATTTTCTTTTAAACACCTTATAAAAGTGTTCCCCGACCAGCATTTGTATAGTGAAAACTAATAACCTGCTAAACATTAGACTGTATTAACTATTCATTGCTGAACTGTGAGGGTCCCCCTAGAGCCCTGGACTAAATTATGGCTGCTCGTTATATAATAGCTTTCGGGTTATTAAAATGGGTCATTTGAGAAGGTGTTTAAGAACCCACCAGAACACTGGAATCAGCATTTCAAAGGCTTCCCAAACTGGAGAGTTCGCAGTTGAAGCCTCAAAGCAAAGCAGAGACTAAAATGTTTCCTCCGATCTCATTTCCATCATTATTTTTAAAAGGTCATAAACCTGTCTTGGCCAAGCACTGTAGCTCGACTGGTGGAGAAAAATATACTCCAAAAAGTCAGGTCTGCTTAAGGAAAGTGATTCAATTCACGGTATTAATAAATTACCAACGATGGTGAGTTAAGAATTCCTTTAAAAAAATTAATGTAGTTGCTATGTATTAAAAATTAGTTCATTTTTGTACAATCAAAACCTTTCAACCATAAACTCAATATCCTATGTAAAGTTAATAATGATGAATTTTGCCCAATAGGGTATGTGTTTCTGAGTTTTTTTCAAATGACAGAAATTGATTTCTTGTTACAGAATACATGTGTCTTTATCGATCGATTATTTAAAGATGGGTGACTCTGGAAGACCAAGCTAATAAGGAATGCCAAAGTTCTCAGCCACAAGGCACGGTTCTAAGCAAACACATATTCCAAGTAGAGTTAGGGGAAAAAAAACCAACATAGTTAAGAACTTAACACCTAGGGAATTAGGCAAGAAGCATTTAACTCATCCATTCATAGATTTTCTATGCAGAATCCAAAAGCCCCAGGCTGAGCCATACAGGAAGGATGGTGCGTTCACTTTCACAGTTTTCCCTACTGATATCATGTCCGATCATCTACTCAGTTACACACTCAGAATTGCAAGCGCTCGAGTCCATTTCAGGTTTTACGTCACCGCCCAGTGGTTCTATCCCGGGACGGGTTGCACTATAAGACACTTCTTCCTACTAATGGCGTCTTATAGCCTGGGCTAATTTACATTCCCACTTGCTTTGGGCTCCACGCGGTGTTGGAATTGATACAGGAAACTGCTGGATTTAGCTTCATTATCAGTCCCGTGGCCTGCTAAGTTCCTTCCACAAGGACGGATATTGGTACTGTGACAACTTTTTGGCAGGGTAAGCTATTCCTGGAGAGGCAGTCTGAAAATCAGCCCTGCCATCGTGGGTTTGTTGGTCCATATTTAGAGATTATAAAAATTTCATCGGAGTGAAAAATTGAACAGATTATCTGGAGGCTACGTAAACAGTGCTAGTGGGTAGAGCTTGAGCTATGCAACTTAACTCAGTTAAACAATGTCATTTCCTCGACTTCAGGGAAATCTGAACTATAATGACCCGTGTACATGGTCCCTCCAGCATCGTCAGTAGGATCCCTGGAAAGGCTAGGCCACACGTTGATGGCAGAACTCTGGGGAATGATGCCCAACACTTACTAGATTCACAAAAACCTCATGATAAAGGGGAAAGTGTTCCCCACTGGCGCACTAGTCTACAGTGAGGACTGACTGGCCCCCTCCACCCTGACTTGTGAGGGACTGGAATGTGTATCACACGGAAGTTCTTGTGCCACAGAGACTTCAGCCCAGGTTCAGGGATCAGCAGAGCTTTCCAGGCCCTAGAGTTAAGTCAGCACCAGGACCAGCCGAGGCAAGCACGGGCCCTTTCAGTCCCTCTCAGCGCGGGGCAGATGGAGTCTAATGTCTGAGTCCTTTGTAAGCCTCTGGGGCTAGGGCGATGGCTCAGTGAGTGAAGTGCTTATGCCTGAGGCTCTGAGTTCAGATCCTGAGCACGTATGTAAAAACCAAGTGTGGTGGTGTGTGCCTGTAAACCCAACTCTGGGGAGACAAGAGGACCCTTAAGGCTTGCTGGTAGCTAGTGTAGCCCAATCAGTGGTTCGATGCTTAGTGCAAGAACCTGAATCAGAAATTACCGTGTGAGGGGTTGACTGAGTAGAAAACCTGATACCAACACACAACCTGTCTGACAGGTGTGTGGAGAACATGGCTGTTTGTCCTGCCTGGCCTCCAGGAGGATGTGCAGACAATTAGAAGTGAACGGGTAGGGTTTGGGCAGTGGCCTGTACATTATATCAGAGGTGTGGAGGTCTGCTCAGAGGATTGCCATCCCGGAATGGCCTGGGTGGGGGAGGGGAGGGGCTGAGAATTGCAGGCTCAGGCATTCTGTAGTGCTGAGTCAGGGCTGCTGCAAGTTCCACGGGTGTCAGAACTCCAGGATCCCCGAGCCGAGGCAGATTGCACAAGATGCACAGAAGGGCATGGAGCTAAGAACGAATGGACTCACGTAGGCTCTCGTCTGGACAAGTGAGGCCATTCACCCAGACCTTTGTCCCCATGTTTGCGCTTAGCCCGGGTGGACCATGTTGGTTAAAGAACTGGAATTTGTTAGAGTAGGGTTCAGCCAGATGACGCCAGACCACGGTGCTGGCTGACCACCCGCATGGCTCTTATCTCCGAACACCATTCCAGTCCTCGAGAATTTGGGAAATGGCTCAAGTGTACCTCATCCCACTGTTGATAATCCCACAGCGCAGGTGCACCTGGAGCAGGAGTGCTAAAGCCCCTCCCCCACTTAGATCCAAGTTACAGAATTAGCCAATCAAGCAGATGATGTAAAACATTGCCAGTGCCAAGCATATTTGAAAGGCTAGAGCTCTGGTCCCATCCGCTCACATCTTCAACAAGAGGATACAGATCCCCGTGCTGGCATTCCTCTAGCTTTTCAAGTTTCTACCAGACAGTGTCGTGTCTCCTCAAAATGATGTCCTTTCAACGCATATGGCCCCTGTGGTTACTGTATTTCCAAGGCTGGGTCTGTCAGTCGCCACCAGCGAGGACACAAGTTCGTTGATTAGATCAGCGTGCGGCACAGCCAAAAGCTCATTGTATGCCCAAGACCTGAAGCAAGGCATGGCCATGAAAATTTCTCATTTGCCCACATTTTCAGCTCTGTTGCCTACATAATTTGCTCTCTTGTGGGCTCTCCACACCTTCAGAGGCCTGGGCTTTGTGTGACAGAAGCCCAGGAGTGCCAGCATCTGTTTCAACCACAGGGCTCTTGAGCTGCGGATTAACACTGAAAGCTTTGCTTTTTATTTTGAGTGTATAGGTCCAGTGGACAACCTTGGGGTTTCATTCTCAGGTACACCGTCCACCTCTATTTCTCTTTTCCTGACAGGGCCTCTCATCAGCTTGGAGCTCAAAGATTAGCCCAGACTAGCTGGCCAGGGGTCCTCTTATCTCTGCCCCCTCTTGCTGAGATCACAGATGTGTGCCTGGCATTTTAACATGGGTGCCAGGGATCAAACTTAGTTCTCATGCTTGCAAAGCAAACACTTAACTATCTCCCAAACCCCGTCTGCCTTTTATTCTTAATTATCAAAGGGCCAGAAGATAGCCCTGTCATTCCTAACACCTCCTTTATTCCTTAGGACTTTTGGGGAGGTGCATCGGTCCAGAGAACAATGGTCATTTTCTCAAAAGTCACGATAAATGAAAACTCACGGAGAGGCACCCATCACTTCCCTTTGTGGGTGAACAGGCATCCTGATGAAAATTTTGTGGGTTTATAATCACCGACAATAGCTAACATGTACCTGTGGTTATAACACGCCGGCCTTGGGCAGTCCTGGGAGGTGGGTATCCCTACTTTTATTATCATCTTGATCAACAATGCCAGGAATGACTATACTTTTTAGATGAGAAAAATCAAAGCTCAGAGAGGCTTAGCAACTTGTCCAAGTCAGACAGCTAGGAAGTGGTACAAATGAAAATCAAACCATTCTTTTTTTTTTTTTTTTTTTTGCTTGTTTTTCTATGTAGGGTCTCGCTCTAGCCCAGGCTGACCTGGAATTCATATGTAGTCCCAGGCTGTCCTCAAACTCATAGCGATCCTCCTACCTCAGCCTCCTGAGTGCTGGGATTAAAGGCGTGCATCACCATGCCTGACCAAGGTTTAGTTTTTAAAAAAAGGAATTTCTCACCATAGTTCACTGCCAAGATAAATCGTCCCATGGGTCAACACTGATGGCATTGCTCTTGATACATAACCATTAACTAAGCATCGAAAGTCACCACCAGAGGCTGGGGAGATGGCTCAGCAGGTAAGAGCACTTGCCACTTACGTGGGGCCTGAGACCAGCCAAATTTGATTCCCCGGCACCCATGTAAACAGCCATGCATATCCATAACCCCAGTCCTGCAGGGCACAGAGACTGGAGAAACCCTGGGGCTCACTGACCGAAACCACAGTTTTGGGTGCAGGGAGATTGTTTCAAGGAACTACGCAGGTGAGGGCTTGAGGATTGTGCCCCACATTCTCCTCTGACCTCCAGGTGTGCACAGATCTGCGCATGCACAAACATACAGAATACACCAGCCAGTAATGTAGACAAGCATGTACATCTTAAGAATGGAAAAATAAAAAAAAATCCCTTTCTGGGCATTATCTGCCTGATTTATAATTGAAAATAACGATTCCTGTTTTGAGCTACCTTCTCAAATTTTGCAAAATTCTCCTGACAGTGACAGGCACCCAGTTTAACAATTCTTAAGTCCGGGCAAACGAGTTAACCTCTAACCCCAGCTTCATATTTGAAGACAGCATCTCTCTGATGTCTATGTGTCATGTCACACATGTCTGTACACATACACACCACAGTTGTGAGACATCACTGGCATGCAATAAATAGTTATTATTATTGTTGTTGTTCCTAAGAAATCCTGCCTGGTAGCGAAATGAAATTCTTTTCTCCAGACTTTAAGCTCTTTCCGAAGTGGGGATAGAGTAAAGCCGCTTATCCTCCAAGTACGGTGACAGGCTGGGTATGCCAGCGTCCTCAGCACACACTGGTACAGTGTCTGTCCCGACTGGTTGTGGAATGTGCTACAAGGAACCTGTTACTAATAATAGTTAAAAAGAACAGGTAGCTTTAATATATATATATATAAATAATATATATTAAATATATATATATAGACCCTGCACGCACTCCAGTCCCTTCTCACACCAGAGACTTCCTTGAATTAGACTAAATGGGCTGGGGTCACTACTGGTTTGCCGGGAAATAGCTAGCAGTCAAACCTTGGGTATGTATCCCCATGAGAGTATGTCTGTCACCCATCAATGTCACCCAATCCTGCATGTCTTGCAAAAAACAGGAAAAGAGGAACTATCATCACTTGCACAAATCTGTCGAGGTGGGTTATTCTTTTTCCCTCCCTGCAGAGGACTTTTTCCACTCACTACGTTACACATTTCTCTAATGTTTGAATCTTTTTTTTTATAACCAGCGTGTATTACTTTTTGTAAAGCAGAAAAACCAATAAAGATTAAAAAGAAAAACCCTAAGGCGTTTGATTTTATTTTCAGTCAAATGGCTGAGTCCTTTATGGATTAGTCACTTTATTTTATCCCCAGTTTAAAACTGCTGGGGTATTAAAGGCTTCTCCAGCTGCCGGCACTGCAGCCTGGCCGGCGTGTCAAGGCTGGCTGGCCGACAGCTGCCCAGCCCTCACTTTGTTCCCTGGAATGACTTCGCGAGCTCCAGGCTCCTGCAATTTTGTGGCCTCTTTGGTGTCCGGACCTCCAAAGTCAGCTGGGCAGGCTGTGCCCTGCCGAGAAGGCAAAGGCTGAGGCAGAAATGCACCTGGCTATGAGCCCTGCTGGAGTAAAGCAAGTCTTTCTGATTGGTCCTCTCAGACAGGCTCTATTTTTTTTTTCTTCTGCCACTGTTCAAACCATCTTTCCAGAGGTCACCCCCTTACTAGAGCTCACAAAGGTGGACCACAGGGGGACTGGACTGGCCCACTGGGTTCTCTCTGTACATTGTCATTGCTGCCCTGGAAGGCCTGGCCCACCACACAGGTTTGCCCACACTGGAAGGGGAAGAGCCTGCCACTCTGGAGTCGCGTGTCCTGGTGCAGCTGCACACTACGCATCTCACGATCAGCGTGTTTTGCTATTCTCATATCTCCTAAATATATATTACATAGACTGCTAGATTCCCACCCACCCCTGGCGTAGTTAGTCTTTTCTTCCCTTGATTTTGGATTCTTTCATCACAGGACTGAATCTTGACAGCACACCACCGAAACAATTAGTCCCCCTAATTAGAAAAGCCGCACCCCCCCCCCATTCCCATAGTCATTTCTGGCTGCAGTAACGATGCCCGACAGTTACAGAGTTTTGTGTGGTTTTGAAAGTTTTTGACCTCAATAGCTTGTTCTGATTGTTCATACTCTTAGCATCCCTGAGGGAGGCGGATGCTAGTATTCCCATTTTACAGATGGGAACAGAGAGCCTAGGGTCAAGTTTCCACGGTTTCTCCTTTAGGTCTAGATTCCCAGAGTTTGATTATACAGCCACAAAATAAATGTGCTGCCTCGTTCCTGTTTTGTTGCCTGTCTGTTTATGTAGCCAGTGGTTTGCTGCTCTCAAGGGCAAATGCCACCAGGAACAAAGGGCTGGTGATGCATTCAGCCGCGAGTTGGTCACAGGCTCTGCCAAAGTCAGCCTTGGACACCTGACTCCTTGGGTGGCTGCAGGCGGGTCATACACACCTCCATTTCCTCCACCTATAAAACAGGAATGCGCCTTACCTCCCAGGCAGGTGGTGGTAAATAAATGCTTGCAGATCTCTTTGAAGATGAAAAACCTATATAAATGGGAAGCTTTAGGAAGCCTGCTATATCATTCTTGGCAAGAACCAGGACGCTGGGGCCTCAGCCCTCACTCCCCGCTCCAGGCACTGCCACAAAGAATCAAAAGCACACCCAACTGTCATTCTTAACTAGGAGCTAGGCCTATTTAATTTTTTAAAAGTCCTTTATTGGGATGGAGAGATGGCTCAGAGGTTGGGGCACTTGCCTCCAGTGCCTAGGGCCCCGGGTTCAGTTCCCCAGGACCCACATAGGCCAGACCCACAAGGTGGTAGCCCTGCTGTGCGCTCTCTCTCTCTCTCTCTCTCTCTCTCTCTCTCTCTCTCTCTCTCTGTATCTGTATCTCTCTGCTTGAAAATGAATAAGTAAAATATTTTTTAAAAAGTCCTTTATTTCCTGAGGACCGATAGGACCAGATAGCAGTCACTATCTTAGGCTTGAGAGAAGAGACGCTCTAAGACGGGGAGGACCTCCCTGTGACAACCGCTATGTATAAAGTCACTGCACTGTGCTATTTCCTTGGGACAGCACAGTCTTGGGGAAGCCTCGAGGAAACAGGATGTTTTCTACCTGTTAAGCTCAGTGGGTACACACATGGCTTACCCTCAGGCACCCCAAAGTTCTGTTATTAGCTAACTCAAAGACCAGATTGCCTATAATTTTCTCATTTTCTTGTCAGAGCTAGGGATTGAACCAGAGCTCCAGATATTTTGGGCAAGCACTCTTCCACATCCTCCAATGACAACCTTTAAAAATGCCCTTGGGCTGGAGAGATGGCTCAGGGGTTAAGGTGCTTGCCTGCAAAACCTGACGACCCGAGTTCAATTCCCCAGTGCCCACGTAAAGCCAGATGCACAAAGTGGCACATGCATCTGGAGTTCATTTGCAGTGGCTGGAGGTCCTGGTGTGCCCATTCTCTCTCTTTCCTGCTGGCAAATAAAATATATATATTAAAAAAAAAAGTTTTTAACCTCACTGTACCCTTCCTCCTAGAGTCCTACAATTATGAAGCTACTTTTTTTCCCTTTTTTTTTTATCGGTATTGAGGGCTAATACCCAGGGCCTTCAACATGCTAAGCAAGCACTCTGCCAGGGAGCTATGTCCCTAGCCCGTGCCACTTCTTAAAGACTAAAAACTTAGCTTTTTATAAAAAATATTTTTTTTCAAAATGTAACTGTAAATACTCATCAAACACACAAGCCATATCCTGAACTACTAAAAATAAATAGTTGCAAACCATAAAACTCAGCAAAACAGAAGCCTTGGAAGTTGGACCATTTTCCTTCAGTTTCTTTAACGTGTGAGATTTCAGGTGCAGAAGAGTTAAAACAGTGAGCCAGAAATGTCCCAGATGAATTCAGAGACAGCCGAGCAGTAGATGCGGGAAACGTCCCCAGAGTAAGGAAGCCGACATATGGCTTTCTGTGAGCGTACAGGTAGTTCTGACAGAGGGGGTGAGTATTAATCCTTCCCACCGTTCCCATCCCTACCAGATTAAGCCATCCTGAGAAACTGACTCGCACTCCCTGATGCCTATCGTCTTTGCTAAGAGCCAAATCCAGACGAGCCCCCTTTGTCCCTAGGCGGGGAAACTGTCAAATCAGAGACAAAACACATTTTTCATGGAGAGGAGCAAGCGGATAGCAGCTTTGATTTTCAGATCCAATTCTCTCCACAAGCAATGCACAAAATGTCTAAATTAAAGATAATTGACTCTTTACCTCTTCTAGTAACTCCCTGGTAACCAACTAAACCTTGAGCAAAATAATTTGACCAGCAAGAAAAGACACTTGCTGATATTTCCTTCTTCTCATGCAGTGGGCTGAATGTTAAGTGAATTCCCACACACAAAAGATGGTGGTACCACTGCCTGGGCTGGGGAAGATCGCTCAGTTAGGACAGTGAGTGCCTCTCAGCACTGTTACTCCTGTCAAAATGCTGGGTGTGTGTCACACACCTGTCATCCCAGTGCTGGGGATCTAGGGACAGGAGGATCTTGCTCTGGAGAGCTCTGGCTAGCCAGTGTGGCCTAACCACAGAGCTCCAGGCTAATGAGAGATCTTGTCTCAAAGTCAGTGGGTGACGTTCCTGAGGGGGACACTTGAGGTTGGTTGTACTCTGGCCTCCCCCGTGTATGTGGGCGCACATGTCCACTGCTAAGATCAGGAAATGTAAATCTTTTTTTTTTTTTTGTTTCGTCAAATCCCATCTGTCTCTTTCTACAACAGAGAATATCTATGGCTGAGAATCTGTGTAGTCACGTGACATCAGGGCCCATAACAAAGGTAATTAGTCATTTTGTAAATTATTTCCCCTTGGAAAAAGGCTCCTCTAGAGTCTAAAATTAATTCTGATATTCTAGAATTAACAATATTGTTTTTTCACTATCTAGTTCTTGAAGGTTGTCTAGGAACCATTTTATAGCTCTCAACAGACACCTGTCTGTGCTGACAGCAAACTATATCCATTTAAGCATCCAGTATATTTCAATTCAGAAGTGTTTTAAAAATAGCAGCTACGTAATGCGACGAAACAACCTAACACTGTGACCCTGGCACAGTGGCTTACATCTCTAATCCCAGCATTGAGGAGGCTGTAGGAGGACCACTATGAGTTCAAGGTCACTCTGGGAAATACAGTTAACTCCAGATCAGACTGGGCTAGAATGGAGCCCTGTTTCAAAAAAAAAAAAAAGCTCAAAGTAAACAGGGCTAGAGGGCTGAAGAAATGGCTTAGCGGTCAAGGTGTTTGCCTGAAATGCAGAAGGACCGGAGTTCAATTCCCCAGTGCCCACATAAAGCCAGATGCACAAGAGGGCATGTGTGTCTGGCGTGCCCATTCTCTCTCTTTCTCTCTCCCTCTCTCTCTATCTCAAATAAATAAATAAATAAAAACAGGGCTAGAGTGATTACAGATGCTTGCTTGCAAAGCCTGACAGCCCAGGCTCAATTCCCCAGTATCCTCATAAAGCCAGATACACAAAACAGAGCATGCATTTGCAGTGGCACATCCATTTCTCCCCTCTCTTTAGCTCTGCTTTCAAATAAATACAAATATTAAAAGTAACACACACCTGATAATTCCAAGTCCAAACCGAAAAATCTCCTGACACAGAAATGGGTCTTTAAGGGGTTGGGGATTTGGCTCAGTGGATGAGCGCTTGCCTAGCAAGCGCAAGGCCCTGGGTTCGGTCCTCAGCACCACAAAAAAAAAGAAAAAAGAAAAAAGAAATGGGTCTTTAACAGAGAGAGTATTTGTTAATTCTACTGTATGAGTTTGGCCACCGTCTCCTTGGTACATTGCTTCACAGTTCACCAAACACGTAATTCCAAACCATCTGTTTGCTTCAGAGTTCTCCTTAGAAGGCCAAAGTCTCTGGCCGACAAAGTCACCCACTGATTGCTAACTTCAGTTGCACAATTTCCATGACCTCCCAGCTGAGCTTGACCAAAAAACCCAGATGCATGAAGTAAGACAGGCAGAAGTGGGTCAGCGTCGCCAGAATCCAGGTTAAGTCACACAAGTTTACCAGGCAACGGAGCCCGGCCGGTTGTTTCTTTCCATTACCTCGAGTGGCTTGAGGAGCAGTCTCTGCTCACGGTCCAGTCGATTATCTCATTTAAGAAATATTCCAGGCTGAGTACTAGGCTATCCAGGGTCCCCTGCCACAAGGACTGAACCGGATGACCCACGGAGGAGGATATCCAGTTGATTGGGGATGGGGAGGGGGGCATTGGGGAATTGGGGATAACAACTCATTGTTTGCCCACTAAATTATGTAACTCATTATGGACAATAAATAAATAAATAAATAAATAATATTCCCCAAGCAAGTAAACTTTGGATTCATGACGAAAGGTTGGAAAAAATTGGTAAGTTTAAGCCATGACAAGGCATTTGTCTTCTGGTGTGGTGGCCACTGGAGATTTGAAAGACAGCACGTCAGGGTCATGGGCATATATAGTGTCCCGAAACCAAAATGTTCTCTGGGCCTGCAGAGGGTCTTAGTGGGCGAGGATAACCCTCTACAGCCTTCTCTCCATTCTATCTCTGCTGGTTTTTCATTCCACATTCTAGAATTATCAGGGGGAATGGAGCTAGGAAGGAGAAATCAGAGAAGGGTCCATTTTCCATTACAAATTGCCAGCCTATATCTAGGCTTGTCACAAGCGGAACTATGGATGTGATCCTATGAATCAGTTCACGATTGTAAGACCGTGAAGGACAAGTGATCATCTCCAACGTGACAAAGTCTACCGTTTCTCTACCTTCAACTTCAAGGATGTGGTCAATAACACGCAAACACTCGATTCGGCACGTTCAAATCCATCTGTGGACTTTTGGATTGCAGCTCAGTGATATTTGTTAGAATTTCTCTTTCCTAGTGTGCTTCGAAGAAATCTAGTGTGGCCTGAGCATGGGGACCACCAGACCAATGACAAGAGAAGCCTCTTGGGACACCATCTCTGACCGCATGCTCCTTAGACTTGCTGATTAAGAAAGGCTCCCATCCGTAAAGCCAACACCCAAGCAGAGAATGGCTCAGTGGTGTTTGTAGAAAGCTGAGGCCAGTTGCTAGAATCCCCAAGGGAAAAGAGCAGGGGCTGTGAGCCACTTGTTAGATGGAAAGAGAAATCTAGAAGATTGCAGAGCCTGGGGGATATTGAGTAGTTCTGAGAGACGAGAAGGCAGACCAAGCTAAGAGACTGTCAGATTTATTTTTGAACAACTCTGACATCTGAACATCAATTCATACACTGGAATAACTAAAAAATGTCTCGTCTTATAGTTAAAGGAAATGTATATGGGGGGATCTTTTTTTAAAATTAATTTACTTACAAGCACAGAGAGAGAGAGAGAGAGAATGGGCGCACCAGGGCCTCCAGTTGCTGCAAATGAACTCCAGATGCATGCACCACTTTGTGCATCTGGCTTTACATGGGTACTGGGGAATTGAATTCAGGTCGTTAGGTTTCGCAGGCAAGTTCCCTAACCACTGAGCAATCTCTCCAGCCCCCACGTGTTTATCTTGAAGATACCTATTTTAACATGAGTCACATACATCGGCGAGGCAAGAACGCAACAGCCATGCAGAGATACCTAACAAGACATTGTGTCCTTTCTGAATCAAATTCAGTTTCTGCCTCCTTCAGGCCTTTTCCCAGCAGACATAAGGACACAGAATGTCTGGTGGTGTTCTAAGGCTGTCTTGCATATGCCCTATGAGCTACCCATTGTATCATGGCTGCTTAAGAAGGCTTAAGTGTGACGTACCCACTCAGAAGAAGTGACTTCTAATTTTCAGAGAAAGTGTGGTCTTTACACACCTTGGCACTTCAGGATGGCAAGGTTATTTTTTTATATATATTTTATTTATTCATTTTCAAGCAGAGAGATACAGAGAGAGAGAGAGAGAGAGAGAGAGAGAGAGAGAGAGAGAGAGAGAGAGAGAGAGAGAGAGAGAGAGAAAGAGAACACCAGGGCCACCACCTTGTGGGTCTGGCTTATGTGGGTCCTGGGGAATTGAACCCAGGGCCTTAGGCACTGGAGGGAAGTGCCTTACCCGCTGAGCCATCTCTCCAGCCTGAGGATGTCAAGGTTTTGAAATCCATTTCCCAAGTGTTAGCGATGTATCTCACATCAGACAGAATCACATTATGATGGTGAACACATCTCACGGTCACAGCCAGAGCTCAGAATAGCAGGTCTTTTTCGGTGCCAATGGCTGCTACCATGGTGCCTTGCCACATGCAGGCACACCTCACAGACGCACACTACATATACCATATGTGTGTGGGGGGGTGGAGGCCAGAGGTTGACACCGAGGGTCTTTCCCAGTTGCTCTCCACCTTATTCTTTGAGACAAGGTCTTCCACTGAGCATAGAGCTCAACAAGCCTTAGGAATATTCTCCTGTCCCCACCTCTCCAGCAATGGATTACAGGTGAATGCCACGATTCCTGGCTCTCATGTGGCTGCCGGGGATCTGAACTCAGGTGCTCATGCTTGCATAGTGAGCACTTTGCTGACTAGGCCATTTCATCAGCCTCCAGAGAAAGAAGACTTCAAGAACTTTGAAGGTTAAGTACAGCGTTGGGGTCGGATG
>PVHP010007923.1:0-52139 GCA_004024765.1 Zapus hudsonius
ATATACAATCACAAAGAGAGAATAATATGACTCCTGACCACAACTGCAATGCAAACATGAAGCAGTTAATGGCTGATATGGAAATTATAAGAAAAGACATGAATGAGATGAAGCTTACCAACTCAAGCATAGACTCCAGACTGAATTTAATGGAGAGAAATATGAATGAATTCAGAAACACATTAAGTGAATTGAAGATAAACCAACTATGGGAGGAGCTAGACAGTCAATTGATTAATTTTGATGGGGACTTAAGAAAACTCAAAAATGATTTTCAGGAATCCCTAGCAAATACAAAAATTGACTGGAAATTGGCTCTCACCAAAGAATTGGAGTCTATAAACAAAGTTATTGCAGAAACCAAAAATGAAACGGAGTTGTTAAAAGCCTCTCTAGAATCAATCAGTCCCAGAGTCAACAATCTGGAGGACAGACTCTCAGACGTTGAGGAGAAGACAGAAGGAATTAATAAGGATGTCATAGGATTTAACAAATTCAAGAAATCAAGTGAGCATAATCTAAGGGATCTATGGGATTCCATGAAGAGGCTCAATATTAGAATCATAGGGATCCCAGAGGGAGAAGAAGCCCAGGCTAAGGGCATAGAAAATATTTTCAACAGAATTATTCATGAAAACTTTCCCTATCTAACAAGAGAAAGCCCACTCAACTTTCAAGGGGCCCAGAGGACTCCAAACAGACAGGACATGAAGAAGAACTCTCCAAGACACATTTTAATTAAGATGCCTAACATAGAAAGCAAAGAGAAAATACTCAAAGCTGCTAGAGAAAAGCAAATCGTAACTTATAAAGGAAAAGCCATCAGGCTTACCTCAGACTTCTCATTAGAAACCATGAAAGCCAGACGGGCTTGGAATAATGCTTTTCAGGGCCTAAAGAAGTATGGCTTTCAACCTAGAATACTGTACCCAGCAAAGCTATTCCTCATGATAGATGGAGAATTGAAAGTGTTCCATGAAGTAAACCAGCTCTGCGACTATTTGAAAACAAAGCCAAAATTTCAGAAGATCCTGCAAGAGATATCCCACACAGAAGAAACAAGAAATCTACCTCAGAAGAGTACCAGAGATCAGACAGGACGACCACAGTCAGTGCGCTAATAACAGCAGCACAGACAACAACCCCCATTAACCCTTCATCATGGCAGGGCTTAAAGCAAACCTCACAGTTATATCACTGCATATAAATGGACTTAACTCACTGAATATAAATGGACACAGACTTGCAGGGTGGATCAGAAAAATGGAACTTTCCATCTGCTGCCTTTAGGAAACGTACTTTACCTCTAAAGACAGCAACCTTCTTAGAGTAAAAGGATGGAAAATAGTTTATCAGGCATGTGGAAGTAAAAAGCAAGCAGGTGTGGCTACATTAATCTCTGACAAAATAGACTTTACACCAAAATCAATTAAAAAGGATAATGATGGTCACTTCTTACTCATCAAAGGAATGATCCAGCAGGAAGATATCACCATCATCAACATATACGCACCAAATTTGGCTGCAACACAGTTCATAAAGGAAACCCTACTCAAAAATAAAGCAGAAATAGACTCTAATTCCATCATAGTAGGTGACTTTAATACACCTCTATCAGCCCTAGACAGATCAACCAAACAGAAGATCAGCAGGGACATAACAGAGCTTAATAACACCATTGACCAGATGGGGATAACAGATATTTACAGAACGTTCTACCCCAAAGACACAGAATATACATTCTTCTCTGCAGTGCATGGGACTTTTTCTAAAATTGATCACATCTTAGGACACAAATCTTCCCTCAACAAATTCAGGAAGATTGACATAGTTCCTTGCATCATATCAGACCATAATGCATTAAAGGTAGAAATTAACAGGATCCAGAAAATACACAAAGTACTGGCGCCTGAATAATTCGCTCCTAAAAAATGATTGGGTCATCCAAGAAATAAAACAGGAAATTCAGAATTTCCTAGTAATAAATGATGACGATAACACATCTTATCAGAACTTGTGGGACACAATGAAGGCAGTCCTGAGGGGAAAGTTCATTGCGCTAAATGCCTTCATATCAAAGACAGAGAGGTCTCAAATCAATAGCCTAACCACCCACCTAAGATCATTAGAACAGATGGAAAAAGCTAACCCAAGGAGCGTAAGACGAAAGGAAATAATTAAAATCAGAGCTGAGATTAATGAATTGGAAATAAAGAAAATGATTAAAAAAAAGATAAATCAAAGAGTTGGTTCTTTGAAAAGTTAATAAGATTGACAAACCCCTGGCCAATCTATTCAAACGAAGAAATGAGAAAGCCCAAATCAACAAAATCAGAAAGGACAATGGTGAGATCACAACAGATCCCAAAGACATTGGAAGAATCATCAGGTCATACTTCTAAAACCTCTACTCCACAAAATTAGAGAACATGGAAGAAATGGATAAGTTTTTGGACACCTACCAACTGCCAAAGCTTAACCCAGAGCCATGGTCGGGGAGAATATCAGAGGCATGGCACCCCTTAGTAACATCACACTTGGGCCAGGAGAACCCGGCTGAATACTAGGCTATCCATGGTCCCCTATCACAAAGACTGATACAGATGGCCCATGGAGGAGGATATGCAGTTGACTGGGGATGGGGAGGGGGGGCAATGAGGAATTGGGGATAACAACTCATTGTTGGCCCACTAAACAATGTAACTCATTATGGACAATAAAAAAAATAAATTTTTAGATGCTAATATTGAGGAGAATACAAATTTATATTAAAATAAATGAAAGTTTCAAGTGAAGAAACAAAAAAAGAAATATATTAATTTCTTTAAAACTGGGAGGATAGGTCAATGAGGACTCTGGAAATGCTATCAGTTAAAGAATCACTGAGAAAGAGATGCATAAGTAATAAATAAGAAAAGAAACAGGATTTTCCACATAAGATACTGTGCTACCTGTGTAACAGACTCTCTGGAATCTATAATCCAGGGGGAAATTATCTAATTACACCCTAGAATAAAAGGAGGATAAACAAAATTCTCTTAATTGCTTTATTATTTTCTTTTCTAGAATCACTACAGTTTTGAACATTCCTCTATGACTGGATAGAATGCGGTGCAGCCAATGAGAATGGGAACGTCATTCACCCTCCATTTTCATCTTTATTCTCTTTATTCTGGGCTCACACCAGGTGGGATAGGGCCTCCTGAAAGCAGAGAGACAAAAGTAAACATAGGATTAGCTTCTATATAATTAGCATGTTTCAAAAAATATCCACTCCTACTTTCTTATTTGGCCACATTTTGCTGATGGGGAAACACACTCAGAGTCAGGAACTTCTGTCAAAATTCACTAAGGGCAACAAAAAAGTCACAACTAGAACTCAGGTGTCTGTCACTCAAATTACTTTTTATATGTGTAAATGTTGCACTCTCTTTGAGACTCGGAGGCATACAAAGTTGATGAGGATCATTAGTAAAAGAAAAATGCACGTTAGAACACGACAGAGTCAAGTGGCTAAGACCTCCCTGTTGGTGATCATACCACCAAGATCTAATTACCAGCAACTTCTTCACAGCCTCGGATGCCTCTGGCCCCAGCTCATCGACACACTTCCTCAGCCCTTCCACCAGATGCTCCACAGAAATGCCCAGGGTCTTCAGAAGCATCTTTAATGGATCAAATATGGGAATAATGTTGTCCAAAGGGTTGTTGACAGGAAGAGGCAAACGGTTGATGAGGAAGGCAGTAGCTGTAGAGCAAAAGAGAGCCAAATAAAACCTGCACATCCAGCCTGCAGGCCTGGCCTTCCTCGTGGCCTAACAAAGATCCAACTCACATCCACTTATCAGGATTGCTCATGCTTCAGCCTCTGGGCCTTTGCATTTGGTATTCTTTCTCCATAGAACTTTGTCTCCTCAGATACCAACAAGTCTTCTTTCTTAAACTATATATATGAGCTCTCTTTAAATGTCTGTCCCCCTTGCCCAAAAGAACACTGCCGTGGCTACTGTATCAAATAGCCCCACCTGTCATCCTTCCTCCTTTTTTATTTTTCAGTTATCTGAAACATTAATTGTCTCTTTTTTTATTGCCTTTGTTCTGTCATGAAATGTAGGATCCTCAAGTGCAAGGAAATCATGCTCACTTCTATATCTGATGCCCACAAATGTCCCTGGCAAGTAGTAAGAGTACTAAGTAGGTGCTCATGGGAGAGTGAATAGAAAGGTATTTTATATGTAGCTATGTGTACGGATTTCAGGCCAAGGAAGAGAAGCCATAAAGCAGTTTGGCTCACTGCTCCACCATCTCGGACTCTGCGCCAGTTGATGCAAATGCACTGACAAACAAGACAGACTTGCTCCATGTAATGGGCAGTAAGGATCCCTGCATGCTACAGTGTGACAGACAGAGCTCTGTGAAAACACAAAGGAAGGGATGATTAATTCTAACATGTGAAAGTGCGGTAGGAATCTTCTCAGAACACCTAGTAGAAACCTTGAGGCGAATGTCAGGGCTACGAGGTAAAGAAGAGAGCTGGTATTTTAGAAAGATCAACCAAGTCACTGAGATGTTAAGACGAATGTGCACACAAGAATGGCCAGCCTGCTGCCTACAGAGAAGGCTGGAGTGCATAGTTTCAGTGGCTATGGCCAGTAGGTAGCAGATAAAAGGAGTAGACTAGCAAAAATCCAGTAAGTACAGAGTTCTGAAAACCTTAGGTACTACACTCATATGTTTGTCTTTGGAAAGACAACTTCTACTGAAGAGAATAGTAATCACTAGAGATAAAGAAGGGGAAAGAAGAGAAGGGACAAAAAAATCATGGGGCTTTGATAGCCTAGACAGATTATCTGGGGGAGGCTAGAGAGTAGGAGAAAGGAAGATGGACATGATTAACACATGATGTGTGAAAGTGTGGAAATGCCTCAGTGAATCCCATTAATTTATACAATTTCATAACTTAAAGATATTTCATTTTCCATCTTAAAAACAGTAAAAGGAAACTTTCACATAGAAGATGATTATTATTTGCATCTCTCCGGGATAAGAGTCTCAAAGCCTGCTATCCTCTCTGAGAACAGCAACCCTTATTTAGCTCTTTGCTGGTGCACCACATAAAGCTTGCTGATAGCTAAGACTCCCTCCAAAACAAGTGGGCCAGGCCTACGAGAAGTCAGCTTACTTTAAAATTAAACTCTAGGTCTCTCAGTGCAACCACAAAGCTGCATCTGTTTATCTTATTGTGCATTTTAGTAGGGCATATTGCTATAATTTCTGTAGAAGTCTTTCTTGTCTCCTACCAGACTACCAGCACTTTTATACCAATCTTTATGTCTCATTTTTGCCTGGATATAATATCCAGTTAATATCCAGGGCCCAAATAGTTGAAGTCCTTCAATAAACGTCTGTTGAGTGGCCACATGCATAAAAGTAAATGTTCCAAGAAAATGAGCCTAGCCCCCTGGCTAACTGAAGGTGACAGCAAGAATGACACCAAATAGCTTTCAAAACATAAAAGGAAAAAGTTGCCAAGTCAATTTTTGGCTTAAAATTGAGGAAAACTGTGGTGACCGATGTCCAATAATAAAACGTACCTCATTGACTCTTAGTGGGAGTTGGCCAACTTCTTATACAGGATACATCAATATTTATGTTGGGATAACCTGCATTGATGGAGTAACTGATGCCTCCCAACAAGTATCAACATTTTCAGTTATTTTAAAACTCTTCCTACCATATACCACTGCCAACATGCCAGGCTTAGTGGTGTTCTTGACAGCAGAAACAGAAAAAATAGAGAAACGATCATGTGTTCCAGATTACTTACCAGAATAACTGCAAATGCTGATAGTCACCAGCATGAAGAGAGTTACCAGCTTCATAGTGGGTAGCTATGATATTTTCTTTAAGTTGCAATTCAATCAGTAGTCCTTGCAAGTCCTCAGAGTCAGTAGTTTTGCTTGACATTCCAAGTTGGACAGCTGCTTCTGCACACACTAACTGATATACACACCAAACACCTGAATTTCAGGGGTCATGTTTCTCCACTAAACAAATAGGGCTTTTCCACTTCCCCTCAGGTTCCCAGGAGAAACAAAGCCCAAAATAAAAGCATTCTCAAGGAGCTTTTTCACAATCTTTCACTTAGAAATAACAGAAGGAGCACAAGGAAACATGTCTAAGAATTCTTTTCCATGAAGAATGTTTACAATAAGTAAAGATTTTATGTTGAAATAAGGAGTGTGTTTTCCTCCAGTTTTCTGATTTCCTCCATTTTATATTGATTTAAAGTTTAGAGAAATGTATTATATGATGAGCTTCCTAGTTAAAGAAGCAACATGAAAGCCACCTTAGCCCCATGATAATATATAGGCATCTTATTAACATTGATTCTCAACTGTTTTCTTTAATCTACCTGCTATTTAATATTGACATAGTGAGTATTGCAAGATGACCTGCTCTCTGTTATCTTCTCTAGTGCCCTCTGGTTCTCCAGGGAGTCTTCAGGACCTGTCTTCTCTCTCTTTCTTGCTCTCTCTCTACAGATACGTAGATAGATAGACAGATAGACAGAGTCAACCTACATCTATCTATATCTATATGTATATCTCATCTATATCTATCTACATCTACTCTACCTCTGTATCATCTATAACATTTACCTAAGTCAGCTACATCATCTCTATTCTCCACTGGCCACAGGAGTACTTCATTTCCAAGGTTGTCTTTCTTAACAAAAGGTTCAGCTATGGAGTCCCAGGATGGCTTTGGGAAATCTAGTCTGCCTTGAATGTAAGTATAATAAAGAACCTTGAGGGGAGAGACAGAGGAAAGAGCCCATATGGTCCTGGGAATGAGCTCAAAGCCCCTTACCCAAATGGCACTATGATGGCTTGAATGTAAACTGTCCCCCATTAATTCATGTTTGAATACTTGATCACCAATGGGTAGTATTATTTGGGGCAGTTTGTAGAGTTTTTAAGAGGTGGAGCTTTGCTGGAAGAAACTCATCACATGGGGCAGACTTGAAGGTTGAACATTTATTGTTGAACAATAAATGGGTTGTTGAGGAAATCAAAAAATTTCTAGAACAGAATAAAAATTAAAATAAAAGATACCAAAAACCTATAGAAAACAATGAAGGAAGGCCTATGCTGGAAGTAGATAGCTCAAAATGCCTACATTACAAAAATAGAGATATCTCAAATAAATTAGTTATCAATCTATCTGCAGGCATCAGAAAAACAAGAACAACCCAAACCCCAAAATACCAGACAAAATATAATCAAGATTGAGGCAGAAATCAATGATTTAGAAGTGAAAAAAAAAACAAATTTTAAATTGAAGAAACAAAGAGCTAGTGTTTCCAGAAAATAAATAAATGAGATCAATAAACTCATGGCAAATTAACCTAAAGAAAGAGATGAGGCCCTAATAATAAATTAGGGAGGAGAGAGGAGATATTACAACAAATACCAATGAAATTGAGAGCCTCTCAGGTACATTGTTGAAAAATACCAAACTGGAAAATCTGGAAGAAGTGGATGGATGAATTTCTTGACACATATGATCTATGATTCTATGGCATCTAATAAGACTGAAGTAGTAATTAAAAATCTCCCAATCAAAAACTTTCAGGGGCTGCATGCAAAACCTAATGAGCCAAGTTTGATTCTCCAGCACCCATGTAAAGCTAGATGCACAAAGTAGTACATGCATCTGGAGTTTGTTTGCAGTGGCTAGAGACCCTGGCACACCTGATCTCTGTCTCTCTGTCTCTCTCTCTGTATGCCTCCTTCTCTCTCTGCTTGCACATAGATAAACAAATAAAATATTTTAAAAACTTTCAGTCTCAGAAAGATTCCCTGCTGAATTCACCAGACCTTTATAGAAGAACTGCAACCACTGCTTCTCAAGTTATTAAGTTATTTCATAAAATTGAAAAGGAGGCTATGCTACTTGACTCCTTCTATGAAGACAACATTGCACTAATATAGACAGAGACACAAGAAAACTATAGAGCAATATCCTAGATGAACTCAGATGCTAAAATTTTCAAAAGAAATTCTTACAAGTTGAATCCAAGAACACATCAAAAATATCATCAAACTTGATCAAGTAGGTTTCATCCCAAAAATGCAGGGATGGTTCGACATATGGAAATTGATAAACATAATATACCATATAAACAGACTTAAGGACAGAAATCACAGGATGATCTCAATAGAAGTATAAGCATTCTGTAACAAAATACAGCATCCCTTCATGATAAAACACAATGGAGATACCAGGTATAGGTATATCACAATATAATAAAGTCATACAACTCCTCTGTGGTAGTTAGAATGGTTGGCCCCTTAGACTCAGGTGTTTTATTAAAAATTGAGTTTGTAACTCCAGCCCCTAGCAGGAAGACTCCTGCTACATGGGTCATGGTGGATCTGAATTCCAGCCCAAAGATACACAGAGAGGTTTGGGCTCAGGCAGGATCCCTGCTGGCTTTTTGGTGTTTGTTGGCTGGCTGTTTCTTTGTGTCTCTCCACTTGAATCTGTGAAAGGGAGCCAGCTTCTACTGCCATTACTGGAAATTCCCTGAATCTATAAGCTTGAAATAAATCCCTTCTTCCCATAAACTGTGTCTGGATGGATATTCATCCCAGCAACCTTGGAACTTACTACCACAACATCTTTAGAAACAAGTGTATAGAGAATTCAATGAAAAGCTACAGCTCATTTTGTCCACCTCATAAACCTTAGAGAAAAACAAAAGCAAACACATCTGTTCCCACCTTCCCTCCATGCCGATCTATTCCTATTTAGGGATCATCATTGTAGTACCACTCCAAGATAGCTTTCCCTGCCTTTCCAAGCACGGAAGAGAATCCAAATGGAAGGTGGGTCCTGGAGGAGGAGACACAAGAAGAATAAACGAAGCTGTTACAATTTAAGTCATAATCAAAGCTAGTCGATGCTACGTATAATTTAAAATATTTACAATACAGTATTTCTTTGTCTCACGGATATTTAGAATGGCATTATAAGAGATTTTATTACCTGGAATTTTCAATTGATTACTTAGGTTAACTTATTTCTTAAACATCTCAATTTTTTTAAGTTCTTTTTTTATTTCTCCAAGATTGGAATAAGAAACCCAAATCATGGGAAACTAAGGATTTGTAAAATTGGAATTAAATAAGAATCACTTTCAAAGTGCACAATCCCCCTCTTGTGGCCAAATCAGAAAAACACTATTGCTTGTCTACAAAACAAAGTACCTCCCATGCCTCGGCTCAGTGACGCCCTCCCTCTTTGTGCAGGTCCTGTGCCACAGGAAAATATTCACGGAGTTTAAAAGGCAAAGTGGATATCAATACAGGATTTTTGCATTCTTTTTTGGTTTTCTGGTTTGATTTGTTCTTTGAGATGAGAAGCCAAAAAGAGCAAACACAAGCAAATGTTTAAAATGTTTGGAAGTTTGCTTTTTTTTTTTTTTTTCTTTTGGTTTTTTTCGAGGTAGGTTCTCACTCTAGCCCAGGCTGACCTGGAACTAGCTAAGTAGTCGAGGGTGCCTTGAACACATGGCAATCCTCCTACCTCTGCCTGCCGAGCGCTGGGACTAAAGACAGATGTCACTCCTGGCTCAAAGCTTTTCAGTTGAGTTTCAGGATATGTAGGAAAGGGATACAGCATGAGACAAAGTCAATAAACTGGCTAACATTCCAACAAGGCTTAGAAGCTGCTATTCCATGGTGATTTTTTCAAAGCATTCCCTTAGTGTTTAGCAGGGTGGCTAATATCAGGGTTGTTCTGATATGCCTAGATCTTGATAAAAAGCAGACATTCTAGCAAACAAGGACTACATCAAGATTGAATCCTCCAGGCATGCCCTTGTCTGTGAGTACCAACTCTAGGACTTTACAATATTATCATCTTAATAATGTAGGAAGTGTTTTGGAACAACAAAGCTACCATAAGACCTGCCTGTATAGGAACTTAACCAGAAGTACTAGTAATAGGGAGACACAGACCACATTGGGATCCCTATCACGAACCATGGCCACAACCCTACCCTGACTAGACGTGCTCAAAATTTCCTCTCCCAAAAGGATGTCACAGAGCAAAAGACCCTTCAGATGGTCTTGTCCAGTATAGGACAGAGCCAGCCTCTTTGAAGTAGTTTATGAATTATACCCAGATTATATTAGGCATTTAGACTTTATGGTGGCTGCCAGAATCAAGCTCTGAATCCTCATTAGTAAAATTAAAAGTTAGGCTTGCAACAAGTAAAAAGGAATGAATGTGAGGCTGGGGAGATGGCTCAGTAGATCAAGCACTAGCCATGCCGGCATGAGAACCTACACAAATACCAGATCCACATAGGACACCATCTATAATCCTAGCACTTAGGAAGAGACACGAGATCCTAGGGGCAAGCTGGCTAGCTAGACGAGCCAAACCAGTGAGTTGTGGATTCAAGTGAAAGAAGCTGCCTCAGGAAATCAAGTGGAAAGCAACGAAAAGACACCTGACATCAACCTCTGTCATCTGCACGCACACGCGCACACACACACACACACACGTGTACCCTCATGTAATGAACTCATTACTATGCAAATATTCACTAGAAAAATGACTAGCACTAATTTTGACCAGAGATTCTTTTTGATTACATCTCTTTGGATATTTTTTAAAGCCTTACGATCATCTGCTGACGTCTTCTTGTACAGACCTCTATCTTGAACCTTTTCTCATTAGCCTGAGCTACAAGATGGAATGAGAGTCATTTTCTCTCACTCTTTGCAAATAAATAAAACATTTTTAAAACTTTGCAGTCATGTCTTCCAAAACTTTTATAAATAAATAAATAAACGTTAAATGTGAACAAAAAATTTCATCTGTTGCACAAAGTGGCACATGTGTCTGGAGCTCATTTGCAGTGGCAAGAGGCTCTGGTGTGCTCATATTCTCCTCTCTCTCTCTCTCTCTCTCTCTCTCTCTCTCAAATAAATAAAAATAGCTTAAGAAAATAAACGAGTGAGGCTGACACTGTAATTCCAAAACTCAGGAGGAGGAGGGAGGTGATCGCCCTATGTGCAATTCCAGCCTAGGTTACTATAGGAAGATCCTGTTTCAAAAAATATATCTCAAGCATTTACCAAAATACTTCACTTTTTGAGGTTTTGGACAAGCATACAATTACTTGTCTAGCATCTTTAGGCAGCACTTCTCAGATGATTCTGGGCCATACCTAACAGAAGTGTAGTAATTTATATCCATGTTTACATTTATTTATACTCAGCATTGGAATTCCTAGTTATAGATTTATATTATACATTACATCCAAACACTACCCTTTCTCCACACTTCCTTTTCACTTCATCACTCAGCACTGCTTTCTCATCTTGGAGAAGGCAGGCAGTTTTGACATTCTCATATGCAGGTGATCAATAACTTCCTCCAATATAGTAAGTGAGCCATCTCACAAGTGCAGTGACCAAGGAGAAGTCCACTAAGCTTCTGTTTTCTCTTCTACACAAATGTTCTATTAAAGTGGCCTTTCCAAATAAGCCATCCATTGTAAGCCAGGCGTGGTGGCGCACGCCTTTAATCCCAGCACTCAGGAGGCAGAGGTAGGAGGATCGCTGTGAGTTCAAGGCCACCCTGAGACTACAGAGTGAATTCCAGGTCAGCCTGGGCTAGAGTGAGACCCTACCTCGAAAAACCAAAAAAAAAAAATACTAACATTGCATCCTTATTATGTCCAACTATTTAAAGATATACAGAAATTCACACATTTGCATTATGTTTAATGGTTGATGAATTAGTTCCATTGGCTGGTTCTATTGGTTTATTGAAGCTTAATAAGAATCTATCTGATAAGAGCTAATCTAAAATCAGTTAAGGTTTAATTAGATTAGACTTTCAAAGTTCTGACTCAAGACTAACTTTACAAACTTCAGGAAACATACTGACATTTGTTGTCAGTCTCCACAAGGAATTCCTTCTGAATCCTTCCATAGAATTCTCTAGTATCGATGTACAGGTAGAGGTTAAATCTTTTTATAGTAACTGCTTAATAAATATTAGCTATAAATATTATAATTAGCATCAAGCTTTACTATATTTTGCATATTTAATATTTACATTAGTTTAAGTATTTTATTCCATCAAGAATAAGGTGGCATTTCTTGGATTCAGTTATCGGGAAGAGTTGCCTCTGTACTTCAGGTGCCTATTCTTATCCTGAGCTCCCATTGCAAGAGAACTCCTAGCTTCTAGGCATACCTTACCACATGGTCCAAGTTTATCCTTGTAACTATTATTTAGACCCTCACCAAACAGGACTTTTCTGTCTGTAATCTTTCTAGATGGGATCAGAATCTTTTGGTCACCATAGACCCAAACACATCTCCAGAAAGAATTTGGCTGCTTCAATGCCCCCCCAATAAAGAACTTCAGATTCTACATTTTTTACTCACACATATCATCTCATAAAATTCTTAATAAACACTTATGGTTAGTATAATCCAAGTGTGGGGGATGTAATAATAATAGAAACATCATTAAAAAATAATGACCGACATGTTGAGTTTTTGCTATTCCAGACATATTTCTAAACATTTCACAGAAATGTGCCCTGAAATCTGAAAAGCAGCCCTATGAGGTATGCATTAATGTTATTTATCCATTGGAGAAATGAGGACTATAAAACTCACAGAGGGAAAACTTCCTGTCTCCAAGAGAGTGATAGAAGTTAAATATGATGAGTCCTGATACAGATTTCAAGATACCAGTTCCTGAACACAGACACTACTGCTGGGATTTAGCATGCATGCTGAGAAATCTGCTGAGTGTATGACAGAGATTCACTGTTAGGAAAGGGTGGAGAGGAGACAGGAAGAGCCTAGGCAAAGTCATAGACACATTCAGTATCTTTGAAGACAGATCTCCCCCTTAGAAATTAAAACAAAGGAACAGAATGGGGTCAGATGGCATTACCAACAACATGAAGCAAAACTCATTAGCTTCTTCCCAGAAAAAAAATCCTCATACATTGTGTGTCTTCTACACTGATCCTAGATGAAGCCAACAAGAACATTTTGTATAGAGAAAGCCTAGAGGGTCATTGGCAGAGCCCAGCTTCTCCAGTTTGGGGGTGACCCGAAACAGGAATACATGGTAGCGAGGTAAAAAAATGAATGGGTATGGCTTCAAGAGGTCTTGGTTCAAGATGCCAGTGTCTTCATTTCTGTGCTAAGAATGACACGAGTAAAACTTTCTTATGGGAGGAAAATCTCAGTAGTAGTAAATACATCTTGTCTACCTTGTGAAGCATAAGAAAGCTCTCTTATAAACCAAATTGGGGATAACCATAAAGGAAACCAAAGCTCAGGCCAAGAAATGAATTTTAAATGAACACACCTTACCCCAAAACCCATTTCTATGTTTTAGACACTATAGACCTGACTTTCTGTAACTTTTTAACATTTCTGACCCTTAGTTTCATCATCTGCAATGACTCAATATTATAGATTTGTTAAGAGAGTAAATTAAATGTCATGCATACAAAGAGTTTTGGGTTTATAGTATGTCCTTACATTTTAATATGTAACTTATGAAAAGTAAGTCATATTGTGGCTGCTCTAAGATAAGCACTCCAATAAAGATAAGATGATGGTTATTAAAAAAAAAGAGGAGGAAGAGGAGAAATGGGAGTGGATAGAGAAAACATCACTAAGGAACCAGAAAGCCCATCTGCAATTTTCCTAAGCAGGTAAGTGGTAGGATTTCAAATAGTGTCTACAGTAGTAGAAGCTTTATCCTAACAAAAGCTTGGCTATTTTTAAGGTAGCACGGAGAATATGTTTTAGCAGGTTATTGCCACTGACAGAATTTCACAGCTATGCTGGGCTGTAGCAACTCTTTGGAGGGGAGTCAGGTGTTTTCTTGACACGCGCTCATGACAGGCTATTCGTTCACTTTCTTTGGAGGCTCCATTGGCCTCTTCATCTAAGTGCCAACATGTCTCACACGGTCAACAGCAGGGTCGGTGTCCTTGTCATCCTCTCGCTCCCTGTCAGCTGCCATGGTGACTCTGAAAAACTAACTGCTCCTTCATCTGATGGTCAACATAGTGCCACTTCTCAGCTTTCTGACCCTCCTCCCCATGGAACTTTTTACTGGAACCTCCACGCATCACTAAAGCAAATGTGTGAGCCTTAGGGGCCTGATTCCTGGCTCTCTCTTTCTCGAGTCCCTATTTTGTTCTTCAAGGAAATCTCTGAGGAATGAAACCCAAGTCAGCAACTGCAGAAATAGTCTTAACTCTGCAGAAGCAGACACTGATTGTGGTGGAATTTTTTTTCGCTTACCTCTGATCATCACCATCATTGTAGCCTTGACATTACGTCCATGGCAGCTGGCCAGGTCGGCTGACCTCCACACATCCCTGTGGTCATAGTGACAGCTGGCTGCCTCCTGAGAAGACAGCGAGGACCGAAGTCAGACAGCCTTACTCAAACTCTTTTGCTTCTTCAGGCCTGAAGAGTTCCCTCAAGCAGTTACCAATGTCCTCACTGGAGGTGATTTCAATGAGCACTCATCTACTCAAATTCTAACTCACTGACAAATAATCTTCTATTTAAAAATGACTCAATTACCCACTCAAGTAGTGCACCATTTACCTCACATTCATGGACGGGTCTATGGAATCCCAGGAGCCAGTAGAATTTAAGAGAATAAATGAAAATTTATAAGGCCAGGTGTGATGTTACACTCCTACAACCCTAGCACTTGAAAAACTTTGTCAGAAGGTTCACAAGCAGAAGCTAGTCTGGACTAAAAGGTGAGTTTGGGGACAACCTGGGTTACAAAGCAAAATCCGAATTCAAATCAGTAAACACGTAAATCATAAGTTTTAAGTGGGCGCCAATTTCTGGATAGTGTAGGTGTAGAACATTAAATGCGTGGTATTCAGAAGCAAAAAACAGTGTCTCATTATAAAAGCATAAAGGCATACCGAACAGATCACCAAAACTGAATAGAAAAATGAAATATGTCTGTGATAAAGCAGGATTGGGACCTGAGCAGTGATCCGATGCTAGAGTCTAGAGCACTGGTGATCAACTGCTGAGGTATGTCACTCGTGGGCGTGAGCATCAAATCAAAGCTGGCAGGAATGGCATCATTCAGTCTTAGAACTTTAGAGGTAATTCAAAGGCATTGGGGTCCCCTTGATTACTTCATAACTTTATGGTACCTGATCTGTGATAATTGTGAATAAAATTTACAAGTGAGTTCAGTAATACACATGAAAAAAACTTCTATCTGCATTAGCCAATGTTTCAAAAAATTAATACATGCACACATGCATGACTTTTACAGAACCTTTATAAATGGGAGGATGAAACATTTACCTTTTTTCCCAAAGAAGAAAAAGCCGTCGAATGATGGAAATGGTCTTGATGGAGCACTCAGCGAAAGGTGACCAGCAGTAACATATGTTTCTTCTGAACACAGGTTCTTTAACAGTTCTACTGCTCCACTAGGCTCACTTGGAACACCGATGCACATGGAAACGTAGTTTCCCTCTGTCTTCCCCATGTCCCATCCCACCCCTTCCATCTCACAGCACGCCATGTCAACGTGGAAGGAGCCACCTCCCATCCTTGCTCCCACACACGAAGAAGTGGACCATGATAGCCTTCCACGTCTGTAAGATCCAAACACTGGTTAAGAAGGAAAGCCCGAGCACCATGATTGTAGGGGTTTAAAAGACCAAGATCAGTCTCCATGAGTCTTCCCTGACTTCCTGCAAAATGGAAACCTTCCTCCTCAACTGCATACTAATACTACTTCTTCTTTATTCCCTTCTTGATTTTTTGCAACACTCCTGGCCAGCTAACATCCTGGGATTTGTATTTACTTGTGTTATTTTCTCCTACTATTTTTTCCATAACAATTTGCTTCTTTGAAAGCAGGAGTAGTAGATTGTTGCCATTATGTCCTCAACTCTATATCTACTACTTAGACACATAATCAATGTTCAAGTGTGTGTTGAGTGAGAGAACAAAAGATTAACCAAGCACAGAAGAGTCTTTTGTTTACTTGGGCTCAAAAATTACCAGTAATTCAAATCTCCTTTCCAGTCCTTTGGCCGAGTATCTCCACAAGCAAGGAGGTAGACATTTCTTTCTAAGTTTGGTGTACTTCCAGATCTACCATTGCCAACATCTGTATGGATTCTTTTTCCTCCTTTACAGGATCATTGTCCTCGCAACTCAGAAACCATGCTTGGCCCTAAGGAGGGAGCAAGAGATGCCACATGAGTTGTGAAAAAGATTGAAGCTTCCTTGTGTTAACTACTCCCAAAAGGAAAGGCCATTTATATGAAAAAATAACACAGGACCTGTGACTAGGATGGAGCAGAAGTTAACACTGGAAGATCTCTCTAGCCAAGGAAATTTCTGGAGAGGGCTCAGCTCAGCATCAGATATCTGCTGAAAATCAGGAGTCCTTACCATGAAAGGTTATCTGGATGGGGTCCCACACCACCCACTATAATCACAGAGCTTTCAGTTAACTGGGAAGTTATTGGTGGTTTTGAAAAGAAATTGTGTGATTTTTTTAAAAAAAATTATTTACCATATTTAGGTACACATACCTATACTCCTAGTTATTTAAGAGGTTGAGGCAAAAGGATCATTTGAACCCAGGATTTGAAGACCAGACCTCATCTCTAATTAAATTTTCTTTTAGATATTTTTTATTTATTTGAAAGCAGAGAGAGAAAAGGATAGAGCTAAAATATGGGTAAGCCAAGACCTTTAGACTCTGCAAATAAATTCTAAATGTAAGTGCCATTTTGTGCATTTAGCTGTACGAAAGTATTGAGGAAATGAATCCAGGTTGTGAGGCTTTGCAGGAAAGTGCCTTAACTGCTGAGCCATTTCTCCAGCTCAAATTATTTTAATAATATGCAAAAATAATCATGTTTAAAATTGTTAAGATCATTTTATGTGAACTATGATTGCAAAGATACAGTTTGTATTCCTAAAACAATAAAGGAAAATATGAAAATATCCAGTTTCACTTATATGATAATTGAAATTTTGGTTCTTTATTTTGGAGGGGGTGGTTCCAGTAGGGTCTCGCTTTAGCCCAGGCTGACCTGGAATTCACTATGTACTCTCAGGCTGGCCTTAAACTCGTGGCAATCTTCCTAACTCTGCCTCCCGAGTGCTGGGACTAAAGGTGTGTGCCACCACACCCAGCTGGTTCATTTTTTAAAGGAAGAATATTTCCCTTTTATACTGATCTTTTATGATCAAGTTTTCAATGGTTAGCATGTATTATGGTTAAAAATTTAACTTCTTTTAAATATATTTTAAACATTGGCTGCTTTCTGTAAACTTTCGGGGACAGGTGTTGCCTTTGGTAAATGTTTACCAGCAGCAAGTGTTCAAGAGCTTCATTCCGCAGAAAAAAAGCAGGAACAAGAGCACTTTTACCATGTCCAGCCCTATCTTGAACTGAGAAGGTGATGTAATGTTTGACCAGGAAACTTCTCTCGAATAATTAAAGATGAATATGATTTCACACCAATGTTTTTGAACACCAGTTCTGATGAGTGTGATAAGCCTATTCTACATGTTCTATTAGCATCTGTAACATTCGCTCACATAGTTTTGTATCATCAAAGGGACTTGATGGAAGTGCCCAGAGTACTTGACATTCTTTTATTACCGAAGGTTTTACCATTATCATTGACTAAAGAAGTTACCTTTGTTTACTTGGTCTCAAAAACTACCAGTAATTCAAATCTCCCTCCAGTCCTTCTTTTTTAAAAATTTTTTAATTCATTTTCAATGAGAGAGAGAGAGAGAGAGAGAGAGAGAACACGCACCAGGGCCACCACCTTGTGGGTCTGGCCCATGTGGGACCTGGGGAATTGAACCAGAGGCCTTAGGCACTGGAGGCAAATGCCTTAACCGCTGAGCCATCTCTCCAGCCCCTCCTTCCAGTCCTTCTGCCAAGCATCTCCACAAACAAAGAAGTAGACATTGTTTTCTACATTTGGTGTGTTTCCTGATTAACCATTGCCAACATCTGAATCCATTCTTTTTCCAACTTGGAAACCATGCTTGGCCCGAAGGAGGGCGCAAGAGAAGACATGAGAGCACCTAAAATTCTGAATCTTACACTAGCTATCATCTTTGTTTTGGGTCATCTTTCTTTTACTTTTCTTCTTTAAAAAATGTTAGCATACAAGTAATTATGTTTCATTCTAGTGTTTTTCAAAGTTGATTTTGTTTCCCCTCCCCAGCTCTTCGACTTCCTCCAGCCAATCTGCTCTCATTCTGCACGTCTCCTTTGGTGCCTCCTCCTCTCCATCTCTTATTCCCCTCTGGTGGTCTCCTGTCTGGTTACACAAGCTACGCCTACTCTTGGAGCCTTGATTTACATATATACCAACATTAAAAGTTAGGTTCTGTACATGAGAGAGAACAGGCAATTTTTCTCTTTCTGGGCCTGGGTTACCTTGCTTACGACAGTTTTTCCCAGTTCCATCCATTTTCCTGCAAGTTCATAGGTTCGTTTTTTGTTTTTGCAGCTGAGAAAAACTTCTTTTTATATATGTATGTTTATTATCCATTTTTCAGTTGACTGACATCTAGGTTGGTTCCATTTCCTGGCTAATAGAAGTAAAGTAAAACAGCAATCAGCCTGGATGTGCAAGTATCTCTGTGTTATTGTTTAGAGTCCTTTGGTTATAAACTCAGGAGTGAATAGCTGGGTTATATGATAGTTCTGTTTTTAAGTTTTTGAGAAATCCTGACATAAATTTCTATAGTGGCTGCAACAGTTATACTTCTACTAAGGCTGAATAAAAGTTCCTATTTCCTCACAACTTTGCAATTATTTGTTTTCATTATTTTTCTTTGGTTATAGCCATTCTGACTGGCTTCCAGTCAAATCTCAAAGTTGTTTTTATTAGAATTTCCCTGCTGTCTATAGATGTTGAACATTTCTGAAAATAGCTGATGGCCATTTGTATATCATTTGCCTAACACACTTGCACCCCCCTCTCTCTTAATGGCCTCTTCTGAACATGTTTTAATGCAGCTCTGGTTCTTTTGGCATGAAGACCATGCTATGCTAGTCATGGTCAAAGGTAAGCAAGCATGGAGTGGGTCTGTTTACACCACATGTCAAATCCCAAGTTTAGGGACCAAATACCTTGAGAGGTCTCTTTAAAAAAATTTTATACTTTCCCTTTGCTTTGTATTTCTATAGTGTGATTCAGACTACAAATAGTTACTTTTCAATTCTCTTCTTTCTATGGCCATTTCCAATTGTACCTCATTCAAACCATCAACAAAATAACATTGTAAAACACAACTTAATCAAATAACTTTCCTTATATACTTTTACTGTTTTTTTTCTTTACATGTAAAACTCTAACTTTTAACAAAGCCCTTCCCAATCTGTTTTTGCTTGCCAACCTGCAATTTTTTTCTTCCTTCTTACTCTCTGGTTGATTGTGTTACATATAGGCAAACCAAACTTGGGTAAAGACAATGTGTTATTCACTTCCCCCTTCTACTCCTGCCCATAAACCCTCCATGAGGTTTGTTACATGTGAGAGTTTTGTATATGCATCAGGATATCTGCAAAGTTCCATTATAGACATTACACACCCTGCAATTAAAGCCTTTTATAACAATAAATGAATGGCTGGTTAGCAAGTCTCTTGTTTAACTGGAACTGTATCACACATCCTTCTTTTTACCATATTTTTATCTGCAAAGTAATTGAAATTCACACAGACTATTGGAGAAGAGGCAATCTTTCTTATAGAGGAATTCTAAATAATTTATTTTGTCTATTTTTAGGGAAACAAAATGGACTTTAACTCCCTACTCCACACATGAGCTTTACTTATTGACTATTTTTAAATAATAGAGTATGAAAAGAAGATTAATAAGTAACTTTATAGCTTGGAAAGCCTTCCTGGAACAGAGAAAAAATACCTTTACCACAGAAAAGTTAAAGTTATGCTAACCGCATATATGCCCAATATGTGATCAGAAGATTATGTCATTTCTGTGATATTCTTCCCTAAAACCCATAAGCACAATCTAATCATGACAAAAAACCTTAAAAACAAATTGAGAAACATTCTAAAAAATACCTAAGTACTTCTCATAACTTGTCCAGGTCATTGGAAACAAGGACCATCTATCTGCCAAACCTCAAGAGACAAGGGAAGACGGAGGAGGGAGCGAGCTTACTGTCCTGCAGCATGTCCAATGGGAAAGCTGCTAACATCTGGATAAAGCTGCAGCTTCGTCCACAGCAAGGTCTCATGGCAGTATTTAGTTTCTTAACTTTAACAAATGTACCCAGGTAATGAAAACTGTTTGATTAAAAAAACTGGGATATATAGGAACTCTGTACTATATTTTTGATATTTTTATAAATCTAAAGCTATCCTAAAATAAAATATTTTATTTATTTTATTGTAGCAAAATGAGTGTGAGCTCACTGCCCCCCTCCCCTACATTCATTGTTACATTCTTCAGGCCACAGATGGCTATGAGATGAAAAACTACCAGAGCTTTGAAGTTCAGTGAGACAAAAGTAATTGCTTTAACTGTGATAAGGAAATTAGGAGAGACAAGGCCGGAGAATACCTGGGGAGAATATCTGAATTTCCTGAGACCTATTGTAAATGTGTGAACTACTAGATAATGGTAATTTGCATAATGTCACATACCCTGCTCTGTACTGACTATAAAATATCTTTGTAACTGGGGTTCGGGGCAATGCATTTATGCTTGGACCCCAGGCCCAAATGAAAATTAAACTTCCCTCTCCTCTTGCTGCAAAGGCTTTGTCTGTTTATTACCAGATATTTATTTCTTCAACAATTTTTTTTCAAAGCAGGCTCTCATTCTAGCCTAGGCTGACCTGGAACTCACTCTGCAGCCCCAGGTTGTCCTCAAACTGATGGTGATCCTCTCACCTCAGCTTCCCAAGAGCTGTGCTGGGACTAAAGGTATGTGCCACCACGCCCGCTTGACAACCGTAAGCTATAGGCAAATAGTGGTCTGACTGGGGAAATATCAGTCAAAAGATAGAAAAATAGTCAAGATTCAGAAAATAGATTCAACATGGCTTGGTGACGTACAAAAGAGCATTTTGAATGAACAAGGCGGGCAATGGCACCGTATGAGTGATTGCCAGGATGTGCAGCAAGGTCGCCTGCCCCTCAGAGACCACTGAGTGCAAAGCTTCACACTCAGCAGAGAGACCATCTGAAAAACCATGGGACGATACTCCTTACATAGCGTTCAGTGATACAAGAGGAATAGGAAGGACGCAGACAAAACATGCAGTTGAGAAACTGAGGACTGATGACATAGACTCTCAGAAAGGACGATGTCCCTTAACTGTGGTGAAGCATTCCAGGAAGCACAGACCCAGCTCTCTTCACCGCGGCTGCATGGGAGCAGCTCCTTACTCCTCACCAGTGGACTCAGAACTATAAGCTGAAATAAACCTTCCTTCCTGAAACTTATTTTTATCATGTGTTTCGTCCCAGCAACGAAAACCTGACTAACGCCGATACTTAAGGTGAATAAACGTCTAACTTTGAGGAGATAATTTTTAAAAGTTGGATATCACTAAGAGAGTTCCAGTGACTAAAGTGAAGGCCCTACAGGAACTGCACTGCCAGAAGGCCCTAGAATAGTCCCCGGCTACCCTCTTTGCAAACACAAAGGTACAATGGAGCTGTTCTGAAGAAGAAAAACGTGAAATGACGTCAAATGAGAAGCAGTTTGTCAATAAAGAGAGGGCTTAGATGTTAGTCATTGTTGAAAAATACTTAAAGGAATGTCATGAAGATAAAAGAGAATTGTTCTGAGGTTAAAGATAAGATAGGTAAACAGTACAGCAGGACAAAGGAAGGAGATGAAAGCAAAAAGTTACATCTTTACTGGAGTACATGTTTACAAAAAGCTGTACTGCATGCCCAGGGAGTTGTCCTTGTTTTTACTGAAGGGGCCTGAAACTGCCTTGGGCATGAAAGCAGAGTTTCCCCCTCTCTGATCAACCAGGAAGTAAATATTTAACCTTGATAGCATTTGGATTAGCCTTGTAGTCAGGAAGAGTTACTCTGGGTGGCCTAGAACTATTGATGTGTCTAAGAGAGGAGGAAACAACAATTAATTTACTGTCAAGATTTCTCAGCTTTGGGCCAGCAAGGAACAGACAACAGCACCCAGAGCTGTCAACGTGTCTTTCGGGCCAGTGTAAGTCCCTGGCATTGACTCGTCTTTAACATTGTCGTTAATAACAGCTTGAGGACTGTTGTCACTCATAGAGGTTCCAGTTCTCTAAGGGAACACTCATCCCTATCACCTCAAGGATTAAGCTTGGACTTGATGACAACTAATAGATCCATGGGATTTCAAAGTCAGACTGGGGTTGGAGATATGGCTCGGTGGTTAAAGGCTCTTACTAGCAAAGCCTGCTGGCCTGGAGTTTATCCCCAGTATCCATACAAAGCCAGATGCAAAATGTGTCTAGAAATTTGGGGGGAGGCAAAAGGCCCCATTATCTCTCTCTCTCTTTCTCTCCTCTCTCTCTCTCCCTCTCACCCTCTCTCTGTTTCTCTCTTCTCCTCAACTCTCCTCTCCCTCCTTGCAAATAAGTAAATAAAATATTATTTAAAAATTTAAAACTAAAAAAATAAATAAATCAGACATAGAAGAGGAAAATATGACTCATTCTTCCCTGGCAGTTATATTAGAGAACAATTATTGAGATGGCCAACTAACACTAACTTTGCCTTAAAAACTGTTTATAAAAAGAGCATTTGCTCTAGCTAGGGATTTTCATGATGAAGATGAGGCTGGTAGATTGGATTAATGAGTGGTTTCCTAGCTCAGCCCTTCTCTCATTCCCATCCAGTGTCCATCAAAAAGCAAACCCAAGAAAGAAAACTTGGATTAGATGTTCCTGTGTATTAGTAAAGAGTCTGTGCTCTTTAGACTAAGAAAGTACTATAATAGCAGTATAATCACTAAGGGCCAGGTGAATCCAGTTTTAAGGGTTCATCTCTAACTTTGTAAATAGTTCCAATCAGCTCATGATTTTTAACTCTTCCTGAAAGAATCTATACTAGATTGTTTTCAATCTAGATTAGAGTTCTTCTAGAAACACAGAGATTGCATTCATGACCAAGAGGATGGGTGGGTTTCCATAAAGACATTGAAAATAAAGGAAAAGTTTGCTAAGCTGGACTAACATTTAAAACTTTTTTCAACAAGCATTATGAAGAAGGGGCTCAAGTAAGCAACTTAGTAGAAATACTTGGAGTATATATGTCTAAGGGTAAAGAAAATCTTCAAACATCAGACAGAGTCCCAGTGACAGTATTAAGTTTGGAAGCCTGAATGCCAGAAATCTAAGTTAATAATGTAAGCATGTACTTAAGTTCAATGTTATAGAAGTTGAGTTTTATCTCTGTGGCTTGTGAGAAAACTGAAACTTCTGTACCTTCATTTCCTTACTCATACATATAGTGGACATAATAATTTTAAGTATGACAGTTACTTATATAGTTTTTTGAAATTTTTCAGCACTAGTATAGATATGAGAATAGTACAGTAAGTATTACCATTATTAAGGGATAGTTTTACAAACTGCCATGGGAAACAGGACAGCAAGGACACCATTCCCAATGAATTTAGCACCACCGATACCCTAGCCACACTTTATTGGACAACTAAACAAAACCAATAGGTCTGGTTCAAGAATAACCAGTGGAAGGAAAAAGGGGGTTATTTAGAAAAAGTTATGAAGTTCCTTGAATAATAAATCTAAGAATCATGTTAAGATTCAGCTTTAGCAGTGAGGGTGTGCATAGTGGTAGACACTAAGAATGCCAGCAGTTGAGCTGTGAAGGCAGGATTGGGAGCTCAAGACTAGCTTTAGCTGCACAGTAAGTTTGAGGCCAGCTTATAAAGATGCAGCTAAATGTCAGACTTGATCTCTCTCACTTTTTCTCTCTCTTCCTCCTCTTCTTCCTCCTCCTCCTCTCCTCTCCTTCCCTCCCTTTTTCCCTTAGTAAACATTAACTACAGGATGTGAAAATTAACAGGTGCCTGACCAACATTCCCATTCCAGTAGGTTTTATCAGCATCTTTAAAACAGTTCCACTATATCATTCTTTATCCAGGTAAATAATTAATCCTTACATCACATGTGACTAGGTCATGCTACATATGCTTCAGATCCCAAAGATAGGCATGCATAAATATCCACCCAAAGAGGTAAACAAGGAGGGGAAGAGATATCCACAAGTGCTCTAAATATAATTAAAGTTGAACACAGGAGTAGCAGAATTGCTCTGGTCAATTTGCACCCTATTCTCCATGGAAACAACAGTTATTCTGCTAAAACACTCACCATAGGAAGCCAAAATTTATCATTCATTGTTACAATACATGGAAGGATGCTAGCATTACTAATCATAAGTAATAATTCCAGGGGCATGAAGTGAAACATCTTTGGACAGTATGCAACAATTCTGGGTTTATTTTCATACAAAGCAGATATATGATGGTGTGCTTTTTTGTCCCTGAAGAAATAGCCTCATTTTACAAGTGAAATGGCAGGCTTATACTTGGTGCCGATCCTACCTCATGTACGGACTTTGTTTATCCCCTTCAAGTTGCTCTTGTCCAAAGGCCATGTCTTTATCCAATGCTGGGGCCAATTTCTAAGTAGAATCAAACCCAAGAATTCTAGCAGTTAAGACAACAGGATTATTTGGGATTCAAGCTGCAGTGCAATCTGTCTCAAATGTTAGGTCAGGATTGGTGGGCTATGAGATCGAATAGACTGAAAAGCGCCAAGAGTCAGCACCCTCAGTAAGAACTATGTTTCCTCATGATTTTAGTCATCTCTTCCTATGACACATAGACTAGACCAATGGACATTTTCTCTTCAGGTTCATAGTCAAAGAGTTTAGAAATCACTCTCCAGGCTCTAGGTCAGGCAAGCCTCAATCAGAATGGTGTGTACCTATGGCATTACCTAATGATTGTTCAGGATGAGATGCCAGTCGAGTCCCTCCCCCACCCAGTGAAACCTTCTTACTTTGTGCAAGCAAAGGAGACAGTCCTTTTCTCAAACAGGAGCTCTCCTGAACAGTGGTTACAGGAGCTTTCTGATTGACTTTTAAGCTGCCACTCATGATTTGAGATGAAAAGAAAGTCCATCGATACCTTCAATATTTGGACTAATTCCCAGCACTGAGAGGGGTGTGCTAATTTTTATTATATCAATAGCTGAATGAACAGAAAGCTCAATGAATCAATTAATGAATACTTTATGGGTGGCACAGAAAACATAGAAATCAAACAGGCATTAACTTTGAATCTTTGAGGAAATCAGCATTTTTTTCTGAATACATACTTGAGTCTATGGCCATACCACCCTGAATGTGCCCGATCTCATCTGAATATATACTTGAAGGAAATATTTATATAGTGCCCATTAGTTTGCTCCTTAAAGGTAAAGGATGTTACATAGTAGTCGTACAGTTATATATAGAATTCAAATCGTTCATGACCACCATGAAATCATAAACTAAGAAGGTATAATCTAAATGAAGATGGAAATTTAGGACAACAACCCCATCAAAAAAAAACTTTGGTAAGAAAAAAGATGTCTTTTCATCTGACACTGGAGAGAGTTGTAATCATATTTGCATCACATTTGACTTCTATGAACAGAGATCTGAAAAAGAAACAAGGTCCTGGGAAAACATCTGAAGAAAATGGTGGAAAACCAAAGGGGAAATTATTATGTCATCTAAAATGCAATAATGGAAGATGATGAGAATTGTGCATAATTTGGGGCATTCTTTTGAAAACGAGAACTTGGTACTAAGTTAGGTGTAGTTGATGGTAGGTACATGGTAAGAGAAAGGCAAAGCATCAAGACTAAGCACCTGGATTTTGTGTTGAGCAATCAGATAGAACCAAAAGAAACAGTGGGACATATGAGGAAAAGAGACTGGCTGGGAGTGAGTGACCAAAGGAGTGCCAGGAGACACCTTAGACTTGAGGTGCCTGTATGGTGCCCAGTGGAAGATATCAAGCTGAACACCCCCAGGGTTTGGAGGGTTTCAATTTGCTGCTCACGGACCTTCCTAACACAGGCCCTTGCTGTTTCCTTTACTTATGCCCTGTCTTCTCTTCAGCCAGACTTCCAGGCTCCAAGTTTCTCAGCTAGCTCCTGCCTTAGAGCCTTGCTCCTCACACTCACCTGTCTGGAATGGACATTCTCAGCTCCTCTCATAGCCCATCTCCTCACTAGACATTAAACAATCATGCCCTTTCTGTCAAAAGGAGGCACTACTTCTTTTGTCAGGGCTCTTTGTATACAAACACCTTGGGAAGGGTAGAGTGAAATAGAAGTGACCAATACCTCTACTTATCATAAGCCCAGAAACACGGATGAGAATGAAGAATTGTCTCCTAACCACACACCTTTGAATGACAGTGGCTGTGGTCATGTCTGTTTCCAGAGGGATGAATTCAGGCAGCGCAGGCTACTCTAACAAGCACACTCAGCTCCAGGACACAGGCCAGAAGTAACTGAGTCCCCGGGTCTTTACCTTCTCCTCCATAAGCCAGTCGGGCCTTTGGCGATGGAGAGCAGAAAAGAGAGAACTGCGAAAACTAAGGAGAAAGGAAGAGAGAAGTAGCTGTCCGTGCTCGTTCATCTGCCCAGAACTACAGAGTGGACAGGACATGTGCTTTCACAGCACACCTGAGAAAGCTGGAACTCAGGAAGCAAAGGGCCCAAAGCACAACGGATATTAGGGTTCCGGCTACGAAGCTCGCTGCTAGAAGGTGGGGCCCACCCTCTTTGGGCCCCTTCCTTAGTCAGGTGACATTCCCCCAACCTGGAAGCCAGAGTCCCAAGCTGATCAGTAAACCAGGTGGCCTATTACACAGCCCAGTAGGCGGAGCCTTGCTGCCAGCTTTATATGAGCCTCCAATTCCTCTTTTGTGAAAAGCAAACAGATTTCATCGACCCTCTTGCCACAGAACTGCACCATGAAGGTGACAAGCATCTCTCTTCTCATTGCCTTGGCGCTGTTCAGTTTACCTGGTACGTGTTTTTGCATTCTCTTCAAATCTACTTTGATGAATTCATTACTTCCCAGAAATTTGGCATAGTCTAGTCTTAGACCATCCATGCCAATGAAGCGAAGTAAGATCATGAGGTGAGATACAGAAGGAAGAAGTTCTGACATAAAATGAGAGAACAATTCTAACAAGAAGTGTGCTGACATATGAAGGGTTTTCTCTAAAGAAAAGGCTCTTTGTTGGCTGTGTGGGAGAGAAAAGAGACATCTCAATCTTAAATACTCTTTTACGCTGTACATGCATAAAGCCAATTTATAAAATCTAAATTCTCATGAAATTACATACAATAGAAAACTGCTGGTTATCTTGCATAAAAGTCACATTTTGAATGATTAAAATGTTACTTTTGATCAGTAGAATGGAGAGAATCATTCTGCTTGAAAAGGTGTCATAAATCATGGCCTTATCATGGTAGTGCTGGGAGGGGACTCTGAACCCATAGGATTGAGATCAGTTCCTTTTCATTGGAAATAACGAAAACATTCACCTTTGCCTCTATTCAAGCAGAAATGTTATGGAGAGCCAAGTGCTTTGCTGTGGTGTGAAAGAACATTGATTGTTGTGTCAGATAAATATTTATGGGAAGAGAAGTCCCTTTTTCCTGCCTCATGCATGTTAATTAAGGTGAATATGTGCCTGTAGTGAGCCTGCTCATCAACTTTTAGACTTTTTTAGATTCTGAATCCAGTCAGAGCATCAGGCTATCATGATTTCCAGAGATCTTCTCCATGTCTTCAGAGATAGTTGACCTGAGGACCTCCTTTGAGTGCTATCAGATTAGTTTCCTTAGTGAACTCACCACATCCATGATTACCTTTTAATGTGAGCAAGACCTGCTGCTTTCTGAAAAATGAAGACAGCCTTTTCAGCCTATGTAAATTGAAGAAAAAGGAGCTTCAACTAGAGTCAGTCAATGTAATGCAAAGGTGGCAAAAGGCTCTTTGGGAACTGAGAGCTAGTTGGCAAAAATGTTCCATTTTTAACATTCCTTACAAAAGTAAACTCAATTATAGCAGAAGGCTTTGCTATTGCTGGTGGTAACTATTTCAAACCTGTTATAGAAATGCTCCATATCTCCATCCACATGCTGAGATGTAGACACTTCTGATTCTCTCATTGTGAGTTGAAAACTCCAGTTACCTTTGTAAAAAGGTTAGAGTAAATTCAGGGGATATATTGAAAGTGTCTGGCTCCAACTTTAAGCACATAATTTCTATTTTCAAGGAAGTAGATCGACTTTCCTAAACTGCCAAGTTGAAATATTTTGGTAGCAATTAAATTTTACTTATTCTTTTTTGGGATATTAATAGGCATGAAGTAAATGAAAACCATTCAGATATCCTTTAAAAAAGAATCGGAATGAAAAGAGGTGGGGAGGGGTGTGGCCGCAAGGAAGTAATGATGCAGATTCTGTTCTCTGCTAGGCCTTTTGTTTAGGATCCAATGTGCATGTCGGACTTGTGTTTTCTAGGTGACACTGCAGCTGCCTCTGGGGGAAGGCAGGTAAAGAGGATTTTATCATTTATTATTTCTCAGGCTGAAAGTGTTTCATCCAACATATGTAGATCATAGGGTGCATACCTGCAATCCTAGCACTCAGAAGCTGAGGAAGGATGATCCTGAGTTCAAGGCCAGCCTGAGCTACATAGCAAGTTCAGGGTTAGCTTGGTCTATGAAGACTGTGTCTCAAATAAAATGAAAAAGAAAAAGTGCATTCTAGCAGTCGCCTTTCAAGCCTAAAGTCAGGAAGAGAATCTGTCTGAACCCTAGAATGCTTCAGGGTTAGCGATTAACCGTATATAGTAACAGCACTTTTTTTAACCCCTTTAGTCCTATGTTGAAATAAAAGTTCACTAATGCCTGGTAAATTCAATGCAGTTGTGCAGTATTTGTTGTGAGGGTCACCACAATGATATTGTTTCCACTTAGATTCAGAGGAGCCAATAGCCTCGTCAAAGTCACACAACTTGGAAATAGCAAGAGCAAAACTTAAAATCAGACTTTCTGATTCTAAGTTAGAATTTTTTCCTCTTTTAACAGTCATTCTCCTAATTATAGAGAACGCTTAAAACCTTGCTATCAACTCAAACAGTGGCGTGGGGAGCAGTCACATTCTCATTGCTGGGACAAAACAACCAGAAACAGCTCATGGAAGGAAGGGTTATTTCCAGTTTAGATGGGAATTCATCATGGCAGAAGCAGACCTCTGGGCTACACATCTCGTCAGCAGGGAGGAGGCAGAGTTAACTGAGAGCTATCACACCACCAGGCATCCCTCATGGGAGGCTGGGCTATCACACCACCAGGCACCTCCCATAGAAGGCTGGGCTATGACACCACCAGGCACACCCCATGGGAAGGGTGGGCTATCACACTACCAGTTACACCCCACAGACAAACCTCCTCCAAATGCTCCACCAACTGGGAGATAAGTATGAGGCATAATCACACACACACACATGAAGTTGTAGAGGATATTTTACATTCAAACCACCACAAGTGGGGAATGATGGGAAATGACTTTGTTCAATTAATTTTCATGTTTAGGCTAATTGCAACAATGAGGCTGCTGGATGCCCCAAGATTTATGACCCTGTGTGTGGAACTGATGGACAGACTTACTCCAATGAATGTATGCTGTGTCTTGGAAATAGGTAAGTACAAACTTTAATTTTCAAATATATAATTTAAGTAGTTGACTTGAAAGTTTTGTTTATGTCTAAAACCTTATCAAACTGACAACATAGCTCCCTTCCTATTTTCATACATTTGGCATGATAATATGATTTAAAGTTCACCTGTAAGCCAGGAATGGTAACTCATGTCTTTAAGACAAAAACTCAGGAGCCGGGCTGAAGAGATGGCTTAGCGGTTAAGGCGTTTGCCTGTAATGCAGAAGGACACAAGTTCGATTCCCCAGTGCCCATATAAAGCCAGATGCACAAGAGGGCACATGCATCTGGAATTCATTTGCAGTCGCTGGAAGCCCTGGCACTCCTATTCTCTCTGTTTCTCTGTCTGCCTTTCTCTCTCTCTCAAATAAATAAATAAAATGTTTTTAAAAAACTCAGGAGTCTGAGGATTAATTACCATGAGTTCAAGGTCAGCCTGAGCAAGAGTAAGACTCTGCCTCAAAAAGAAACAAAACAAAAACAAACAAAAATTTACTTCTGTGATTTTTCTTAGCAATACAGTAGATAGTCTCAATTTTTTAAGAGCCTATGAACACAGAATGTTTTTAACTTGAAAAGATAATTCTTAGTGGTAGAAGTAATATGTTTTCTAATGCCTCCCAAGTGTGAAAATATGAGTTATATAAATTTGGGTGAACAAAAGTGTGTCTTGTAACATTTTTATTAATTCTAATAGCTAGCCTCACTGACGTTAACTTTTTTGAAGAGCCCACAGTGAATAAAGGGAATCAGACCCAAGGCTGTTACCCTCCCTTACAGCCTACCACTCCTACTGAGCCCTTTCTTCTCCCTTCCCACGCACTCACCAGAGGATAGACCACTACAGAGAATGACTCTCAGCTCCAGGAGGAGGAATGTGCCGCAGGAGAGTCTCTTCCGTCCATGACATGATGCTGGCTGATCTTATCTTGTACAGGTCCCAGACAAGCATCCATAGCTATTGTGAGTTTGTGAGTGCCATGTCTAGTCCAAGCCACAGAGATCTATGGCATCCCTGCGTCCTCTTCTGGAGTCTTACCTGAGCCCTGGAGGAGATGACACAGAAGACCCATGTAGGGCTGAGCACTCAATAGCTGCTTGTTTTCAGCACTCTGACAAATTTTGAGTCTCTGCATTAACTGCCACTCACTGTAAAAAACAAGCTTTGCTGACCAAGGCTTAGAGCAGCACAAATCTGTGGTTTTACAGCACATCTGTTCAGCTTCTGACCTGGTTTACAGTGCCAGGGATGAATTCCTTTTTGTAGAGAGAGACAAAAATCCAATCAGAAAGTGGTCAGCTACTCCTGTCAAAGCTGCACCACACTGACCAGTGGGCCCCATGCTGGATAAGTCAGTATTCTAGCAATCAGAGTTTGCCATTGGGTGATGGCTTTTCTAGGCCTCAGATTTTCCCTCACTCAGCAACTGAGTACTTATCATTTGGAAGACATTTGGCTAGTCAACCTCTATATGTCTTGTGCCTATGACGGAGGAAAAAGTAGGTCATGAACACATGCAAGATGCATTCTTGTAAGTTTTATCAATTACCACCAAATAAAGTTACAATGAGTAAATAAAATTCTAATAAAGTAATAAAGTAACAGGAACACATCAAAGATGGAGAGATCTTACTGAAAGTGGTCAAGAAAGTATTTATGAAAAGAATGTCATTTAAATGCAGCTCTAAATTTTTTTGGGAGGGTTGTTTTTATTATTTAAGCACAAAGTTTGTATGAACAAACCATGTGTTGGACCACCCTTTTCCTCCTCCCTGCCCCCATTTCCACTGAGGGTCCTCCATGTGGGATTTCCAGTATGCACGATGGGGTTGTGAGAGCAGCAGTCAGTTGTCTCTGGATATTCTCCCCCACCATGGTTTTTATAATCTTTCTGCCCCTCTTCCTCAGTATTCCCTGAGCCATGGTGAGTGTGTCTGAAGTCTACTTCAGTGTTAAGGTCTTCTTCTGAATTTCTCCCTTGGTACATTTTGAGAATCCTCAGTGCCTGTCTCCATCAACCCGGAGTAGGTTTTCAAGCTCACTCTGGAAGCAGCACTCTTGTTCATCTCACCAATTCCTCTGTGGTTGATGTGTTAGGGGTGGTTCATCTCCTTCCAGGGAGACAGCTATCATTTCTTGTCTTGGTAGAATTAGGTTGTCCTCAGTTTTCATTGCCTCCTGAGAAATAAAACCAAATTCTCTGACTGAGAGCAAGATCATCGACGGTTAAACGGGATAAGCATTAGTTTGGAGAGATTATGATGGGTGTAGCCTTCCTTGAGGTCCAAGCTTAGTGGGAACTTCTCTTTGGAGTCCAGATTCTTGGTCTGCATAGGAGTTTGGCTTGGCTCCCAGTTCCAGCTATGGGTTCCTTGCCACTGAGAAGATCTTTTAGCCAATCAGAGAGCCCGTGGTTACCCTCCTCGGTTGGGTGCCACTATTGCACAGGTGTGTACATCTTGTTATACTGGTTGCTGTTGTATAGCAAAGTCTCCTGCTTTCTCCCAACATTGTTGGCCTAATTCCCCTGGCAGCTCATGTAGAACTTTCCAGCACTATAGAAGCTTAGCATCTGGGCACTGGCTTCCTTTCAAGTTCCAGCTGGGTCTCTCAATGTCGTCTGTTGGCAGCCTATGGTATCTTCAGCAATCAGGTCTTATCTTTTGCCTGGGATGAGGAATCAAGTGCTTTGGCAGAAGCCTGTCTAGTTTGGGGGACCATGGAGGTCTCTTAGATCAACAGCTCAATATGGGTAATAAAAGATTTCTGGCACTGGGAGTTCCAGGCCTGAGCCAATTTGTTAGGTTTAAGTTTCATCCCACCCTCTTCAGGGCCCTTCTTAGAAGACAATACCCCCATATTCCTTTGGAGGGTTATAACTTTCAGTCTTCTGTCCAGGAGTAAAGATTCTATGGTACCAATTCATTTCAGATTTTGTTTGGGGTATCACTCCACCTCCATCCTCCCATTCTCTCCCCCAAACCTTTCCATCCCTATTCTCTGTCACTTGAGTTGCATGGCAGGTATGCTTGCGATTCAAGCTGTTCCTGATTAGGAACTGCAGATGAGGGAGAATATTGCTGAGTATGATCTGTTCCAAGTCCATCCACTTTCCTGTAAATTGCATTATGTCATTTCTTCCTACTGATGAGTCGTATTCCATTGTGTATATATACCACAACTTTAATATCCATTCTTCCAGCGTTGGGCATCTGGGTTGATTCCAATTCTTAGCTATTGTGAATTGGAGCTCTAAATTTTGACAGCATAGAAAAAGAACATTCAAGGTTAAATAAAAATGTGAAACATGGAAACAAAGAATAGTCTACAAATGACCCAGAAAACACTATTCTAGAATTGACTTCACATTAAAGACCTAGGTTCAAGGGCTAAATTTCCATTATCCCTTGGCACACATTTCCTCCATATGAACAATCCTGTTCTGGGGCTGTTTCAATGATCTCAGAAAAGTCTCAGTTTAAACAAGATTGTAAAAATAGGTCTCCTAACATTTTGATATGTCAGACCCAAAACACCACAGATTCTGCTTTGTGGTGAATCTGTTTCTACCATAAAGGCTTGTGAAAGGCACTAGGCACAGTGGAGCATGCCTGCAATCCCAGCACTAGGAGGGCTGAAGCAGGAAAACTGTTCAGCCAGCCTGGGATACATGAATGTTTATGCCCTGTGTCTTGAACAAAAAAAATATATATTTGTGAAAAGAAAACACTTGTTAATTTTCTCATGACCTATGTTATTGATATTTAGGTTAAACATCAATCATTCTTTCCATCCATGGTGAGCAGAAAGCAATGCAAAACAACCTTGAGACTTGAGCAATTTCCAAGTTCAAGATCCCAAGGTGCATTGTTTAGAGTGAAACCTTGTGTAAGTACATGAGCAAAAGGCGGGGACACATTCTTCATTTGGCCTTAAACACTACTTCTTGTTTGCTCTTTTTATTCTTACAAATATGTGTAATATGAGAGGAATATTTGGATGCCACACAACATAATATATTGTCTTATGTTTCTTAAATAAGAATACTTATTTCTAGAATGTAAGAGCCATGGTGGGGAAGACTATCCAGAGACATTGCCCACCTCAGCAACAACACACAAAGGGGGAAGGAAGCGGGCTGCCTCTAGAGCAGTTCATAACTCCCTACCCCAAGGACTGATCCAGTGTGCCTCCAAGAAGGATCCCCAGGGGATTGGGGGCAGGGAGGAGGGAAATGGGAGCACCATCATAAGATTTGCTCATACAATGTATCTAATTATGGATAATAAAGATATTCTTTAAAAGAATACTTATTTCTAGAGACAAATTTGGCTTTCTCAAACATGACATATTTTCTATAGTTCACTATACTATCTTTTTAAAAAATATCTTATGTATTTATTTGCATGAAGAGAGAGAATGGGTGCACCAGGGCCTCCAGCCAATGCAAATGAACCCTAGATTGATGTGCCACTTTGTGCATCTGGCTTTATGTGGGTACTGGGGATTAGAACCCAGGTCTTTAGGCTTTTCAGGCAACTGCCTCAACTGCTGAGCCATCTGTCCAGCACTAACAACCTTGATTTTGAATGCACACTAAAGCCGCAAACACAGGCTGGACTTTTGGCTCAGTAGATAAAGCACTTGCTACTCAAGCGTGAGTCCTGAGTTCAGATCCCCAGAGCCCATGTAAAATCTGGCATTTGGGGTGCGCTTCTGTAATAATGCTAGAATGCCTGTGATAAGAGGAGAGGCCAGAACAAAGTCACAGGCCAGCCAGCCTGGCATTCTCAGAAGTGAACCAGAAGGAACAAGAGACTCTGCCTCAAACAAGCTGGAAATTTAGGACTGGAGGAGAGGGTGCCTAGGGTAAGTGACATGGTGGGGATAGTGAGATGACCTCAGACGTAGACCCCTGACTGCTGAGACGTTAAACAGTTAGGAAGTCCTCCCACGGCCCAGGCACCAACTAATAGGGAAAATAATTGTTTTGGAAGTAGCATTAGGAGCAAAGGAAGTAACAGAAGATTCATAATTAATTTCACAGCTTCAGTGTAGTACACTGTGAGATCTGTAAACAGAATAAGGACAGACACGTTTCCTGGTGTATCCCGTGTAAATGTCATAGAAGTTGACAAATATTTGATTAATAAGAGAAAGAACAAATAAACCCTTTCTTTAAGCCAAGCTAATGCTTTTACAGGTTCTTTTTCCCACATCACTCATTTCAACCGGTGGATTGCAAGCTGATTTTTAATCTTTTCTTTAATTTCTTCTACAGGAAACTCCAGGTTCCCGTCCTTATTCAAAAATCTGGGCCTTGCTGAAAGCCAAGGTTTTGAAATCTTTCAAGATCACCAGAATCCCTGCCTGTCTAATCTGGCCATTGAATAAATGCATTGGAATATACCCTATTCTCCTCACAGGCTTTTTCTTCCAAGGCATGTGTGATTGTACTGCGGAGAAGGGACTTGGGTAAGGCTCAAGTTTTACCAATTCAGCATGTCTATAATTTCATTCCGAGGATGTGATTGTGGATAATAAAACACAGATAAGTATGAACACATGTAATCCACATAGAACTCAGAGCAGAAACTTGATGTCAGCCGCCGCAGTTCACTGATCGAAATAATTCCTTCAGTTTCCTTGGGGTTCCTGTAAGTGAGTATTGGGCTAGGTCCATGAATATGGATCTGGAACCACAAGCCTGGTAGGGCCGAGGTTTTGAGCTTCTACCTATCTCCGAAGTAGAAACAAGGAAAGACACTACATTTCCCCAATACCCCTGTGAAACTCTCTCCCCAGAAGAGGCAATACCAACTCCTTAGTGAAGAGACCAGCTAAGTTAGTTGAGTAGTAGTGAAGTAAAGTTTTAGGTTTTCCCTGACTAGTTCAGGTTTGGGTGTTCAGTGCTCAGCACACAGCCTGAGAGAAAAGAAGAAGGAAAACCCTTGAGCCTCATAAGGATCACCACCTGGAAACCTGATGTCAGCAGTCTGTGTCTGAGCTCCAACATTTTACTAAACAAAGGCTCAGTTTAAAGCTTAAGGCCACTAAGAGAGGGGATCACTTCAGTTGGCTGTCAGAATTTGGGGTTCATGCTACTACAGAATAAATTGTCTTGTTAGCTTGGGACCAGTCATCTATTAACAGTCTTTGGACAGATTCTCAGAAAGGGAGAGGAATGTGCCATCTTTGCGTATCTTCATGAAAAACGGTGTTTCTGGTGGTAAAGGTCTGTGGACTTCTGAGAAGCGAGCTTTCATGTTATTCCATACGCACGAACGACATTGTCAAAAGTTTGAGCACAGATATGTCTGAGATTTGATCTACCTCCCATCTCCCAAGCCCACTTGGAGTGCTCTGGGCCAAAATGGTTCCATCTTAAAAATGTTTCTTGATAAGATGGAAAACTTTTCTAATTTTGCTTGAAGAGTTTGTACTGAACCAAAGAAAAGTGGTTTATTTGGGCTTTTTTCTTTCTTTGTGTGCACATGAGGTGAACATGCACATACATGCGTGTGCATGTGGAGGTCAAAGGACAATGTCAGGTGTCATTCCTCAAGAATCCAACTCCCCAAGCATACTAGACTGGCTGGCCAGAGAAGCCCAGGCATCCGCTTATGTCTGCCTCCCTAGAGCTAGGATTCATTACCTGAGTCCTGAGGCATGAACTCATGTCTTCATGGTTGCACAGTAATACTGACTGGTCCATTCCCCAGCCCTGGGAGTGAATCAGAATTAACTTGAGACATGGCCACAATCATGGCACCTATATTTTTGTTGAACTTTCTTGCAAAGTTAGCCTAAAATAGAGAGGTGGACAGAGGGCTGATGGAGATGGAACCACAAGAGGATCTCTCATACAATGAGGAACGGGTCAGACATGGCCACAAGTAGCCAACTTAAAGCTATTGTAGTTATTTTAGCATTCATTTCCTGAGCCGTTCCAGAGGCCTTGTTTGAGCTGACTCTGATCACTAGAGGGTGCTGTAATCTACCAAGTGACTAGCCAGAAGAGCCTCAGAGTGCTCACCAAACACCTTGCTAACACAAGTTGTCAGTGTTAAGATGGCTTCCAGCATCTTGTCTGTGATGCTAGCAGACACGTGGAGGGCATCTCAAACATTATAAAAAACTTTATACTGGTAAAAATAATTTCATCATAAATTGTCATGTCGAGTTGGACCACTCTGTGATTCCAGAAAAAAGGGTATTTAAGTTATAAAAAGAAGCTGTCTTTAATGGCTCTGCTCTTTTCTGGCTCATCAGAAAGCATCTCTAATCTGTATTCTTGTCTGGTGGTTGGTTATGTTGCATAAGAGATACTTCAGAAGAAGAACAGGAAGACTATTGCAGTGTGAAATATTAGAATGTGAAACTTTGTCCTATGATGAGTGGTTAAAGAAAAAAGAAAACTTGCTGAAAAGAAAATCCACAGAACTGGAGGGTTTCCACCCAACTGAAATGATAAAAAGATCAACACCAAAAGAGCAGAAACACCATCCTGTTTTAGGAACTGAATTATAAGCTTGAAGATGCTTACACCTAATGATGGTTGTTGCAGTCAGCTTTCTAGTTGCTGCGCAGAAAGAACCCAAACAAAAGTGGCTTGTAAAGGAATGGGTTTATTTGGCTTACGGACTCGAGGGGAGACTCCATTCTGGCAGGGAAAACGATGGCATGAGCAGAGGGCTGGACATCACCTCCGCCACAGCACTGCAAACAGCGGCAGGAGGGTGTGCCAAACTCTGGCAAGGGGAAGCTGGCTTAGAACCCCAAAAGCCTGCCCCCAACAACACAACTCTAGTGAGGGAGACACCTGGATCAAACCATGACAATGGTCAATATGTACATTTTGTTACATAAATGAACAAGATAGAGGACTATACAGCTGGTTAGCTCCGAAGGTAACATCTAGGCTCAATGGTAGGGGATTTAAGAGAGTGGCCTTGGCACAGTGAGAATGTTTACTATAAACCTTAAAGACCTGGTTTAGAACAATACTCGGGCTTATATTTGACTTGGCTACTATTTTGGCCTGTCCTGGCAGATGTCAGACAATTTCTCAAATTTCAGTCTTTGTCTCTAAATGTGATTAGTAATAGCAATTCTTTCACTAGGAAATGTGTCCTCATCACCACCACCCATGCCAGTCACAGGTCCAGCACATTTCTGCTGTTAATGCAAAAGAAGAAGGGACTGTTTGTCCTAGAACCCAATATGAGTGACCACGTCCCAGGAACACACATTTAGGTTGCCTCATATTCCATGTTCCAGTATGATAGCAGACTCATGAAGTGTTTATAGTAACAGAAAAAGGAAATCGTAACTCAGAACACTTTTTATGAGACGATACACTCGCTAGCTGCTGCACTGAGGCACCTAAACCTGCATTCATGGAAACAGCACGAGAGCTAGTTAACACAAAACTGAGAAATATCTCCTAAAGGCCCTAGATGACCCCCTTAGCTTTTGGAATGGAGACAGCAAAGGGTCTCTATACATTCCAGAAGATTGACCTAATAGCCACAGGATAGCAAGTGACACACAGCGGGAGTCTATGTAATGGTGTCTTAAAGGTAACTTCTACACTTGCAACATTCTAATTCCCATAATCACTGAAGCTCTAATTAGCCTTCAGTGCTTATCACAGGAGTGGCTTCTGTTTGAGAATTTTAGTTCACATTGTCCTGTTTCCTTCATTGGCTTTACAGTATTTAAAACATGAAACTCAGCAGGCGTGGTGGCGCACGCCTTTCCTTGCACTCTGGAGGCAGAGGTAGGAGGATCGCTGTGAGTTCGAGGCCAAACTGAGACTACATAGTGAATTTCAGATCAGCCTGGGCTAGAGTGAGACCCTTACCTTGAAATATATATATGAAATTCTTTGAAGGGGAAATGATATTATGAAAAATAATAACAATCCCTTTGGAGAAGTAAATTTGTTTGAAGTTATTTAAGAAAAAACAGACATCAAAATAGAAGGACGGGTTGGAGGTAGGAAGTGGTGAACAAGAGGGGTGGTAAGGGATTATGACGAAAATGTACTGGGCACACTCTTCTTTCCTACCTTAGGGCTACCCAGAGCAACTTAGTGAGTATAAGGCTAACCCAGATAATACCAAGTCCAAGTTTAAATACTTTCGCCTTGTGACACTGAAAGGAACCCACATCCCTCAAACCTACTGCACTGTGAAAGAAACCAGCAGCTCTGTGGAAAATCCTGGAGTGCAAACCTCAAACTGCACTTCTCTCGATGTGTCCATGTTGGCATCACTGGCTGCCTCAACAGCCTGGAAGCAAAGGGCCCACTGCTGCTAATGGACGAGTGTGAACAGACAATTCCTAATGCTCCGCCACCTTTGCGAAAGCTTCTGCTGCCTCACTCCACTCACTCCACTCCACTGGTATGATAATTTCCTGCCCTGAGGCACATAATCCCCACAAGACACCTTGATTTTTTTAATTAAGTAGAAACTTTGTATGGTTATAGGTTTAGGTGCCATCAGTTCCCTTGCCCTGCCCCCATTCCACTGAGGGCCCCGCTCATTCAGATTTCTGGTACACGCCATGGGATTGTGCTTCATGGATGGTGAGAGCAGCAGTCATGGGGGGGCAATGCTTCATAGCTTCAGGTGTTTGGGGTTAAGCTTCCTATTTACTAGGAGTGCCCTCCTAGTAGAGTTCTGAGAGGTGGATCCCTGCTGGGCCTAAGGTGTGTTCTGTGCCAGCTTGAACCATACTGTCTGCTTTTGTCTCTCTGATATGCATGTATGATAAAGTACTTCTTCCACCATGATGAAGCTTCCCCTGGAATCTGTCAATTAAAAAAAGAAAATCCTTTGCTCCCAGTCATGAGAAGGTAACTACAACAATTTACCAGCCACACCACAGGTGGGAACACGCAGGGTGCTGCATAAATGCTGACACATGAACTCACCGATGACTTTTCGGCAGCTTCCCTGGGGGAAAGGGAGAGGGTGCTAGAGACAAGCTGGTACCTGAATTCACTGATAACTGATTGGCAGCAGCTTGGGGGTAGCAGAAGGTTCTGGTGATTTTCTATTTTAATGGCAGCCAAAACCAGAAAGATGAAGCTCAAATGAATACAATTCAGACACAGGTAAGCACAATGATGGTGTACAAGGCTCCTACTCTAATTTGTTTCCTTAGATTACATAATAGAAAAATGGACATGCTAGCTTTTTGATGTATTATATTCTTATGCCAAGAACTGGCTCATGAAAACTCCTCACATGCAGTTTGACAGACTCAAAGGAGGTTTCAAGGGACAACCTCTACTCATGATGCCGCCCAACTTTACATGTTATTGTTATTGACCGTGAGTGCCAAGTCCAGAAGAATGCCAAGAAATAAGGGCATTGCTTGAGGCTCAGAATCCTGTCCTTTCGCAAGGCATAGTGGCTCATGCCTTTAATCTCAGCACAGGGGAGGTAGAGGTAGGAGGATTGCTGTGAGTTTTAGGCCACCCCGAGACTCCTTTCTTTCTAGGCACCAATAAATGTCCAGGCTTGGGACAGTTTGAGAAAAATAAGGTGCTACTATTAAAGATGCAACATGAAATAGCATTTCTCCTAATTCTGCATCACTAAACTTGATCATAGACTGGACCTGAAAAAGCTCAATTCCAGTGTTTCTACATATTATCAATAAATAAATAAATTTATTTTTTAAACCTGAAAATATATAATCAAAAATAAATATTTTCTTTAAAAAGCTCATTTCCAATTCCACAATTTGAAAAGGATGCACGAGACAACTTAGTGGGGGGGGGTGCTTGTCATTCCAGCAGGAAGATACGTGTTCTGATCACTGGAGCCCTGAGAGGAGCCACAGATGTGGCTGGAATTCCGTCACTGAGGAGCCAGAGACAAAGAATCCCTGGGGCTCACTGCCTAGCTAGTCTAGCTGAGTGAGTGAACTCTAAGTTTATCAACAGGCCCTGTCTCAAAGAATAACAAGGAAAACACTTGAAGAAGACTCCCAGAATCAACCTGTCTTCACATTTAGACACACATGCATTCACAGATGCATGCCCATGTATGCTCACATGCATGCATACCATGCACACATACCTGCCCAAAATGAAAGAGAGAGAAAGAGAGAGAGATAGATACATACATACATACATGCATACATAGATAAATAGATACATACACCCTGAATACACCCTGAAACTCACTTATCTACAGCTTGATATTTTTTTCAGAAGACATAGTTTATAAAAAATGGCAACTCTTTTCTTAAGGTAAAGATCAAAGTGATGTGGTTGTGCCCTTAGGAAGGACAAATTGAAGTAACTTGTATATATAAAGTCTAGAGGTGACAGTTAAATGATGCCTTCTTCTTCTTCTTCTTGGGCAAAGGAATTCATATTTGATTTCCAGTTGCACACACCAGTACTAGTGTTGTTAAACACTTTCTGAGAACTTACAGAAATTTCAAACTACAAGGGTTAAAGCCTATTTCCTATACAGAAGAAGTGTCCTCCTTATAGAAATGGCCCTTGCAATTGGGGGAACATGTAAGTTGGAGGTTTGCCTGTCTAGAGAATAGTATGGAGCTCCTATTGAAACAGAAATCATGAAGGCACTTGTGGTCATTTGAATGGATGCCCCTCAATAGACTCAGGAGTTTTGTTAAAGCTTGTAACTTGAAGTAGGTGTCACTTTGGGTGGATCCTAAGGTCCAGCCCTGAAGTGATACTAGGGTGGATCTGGAATTCCAGCCTAAGGTATGCAGAGAGCAGTCTGAACTTTATGGAATTCCCTACTATTTGCTTTTGTATGTGGTGCTGATGTTGGGTTTCTCTCTCTGCTTGGACCTGTGAAATGGGGCCAGGCTCTTTCACCCTTGTAGAACTTCTCCTCCATCTGTAAGCTTCAAATAAATCCCTTCTTCCTCCTGTAAACTTTGCCTTGGTTTGGATGTTCATCCCAGCAGCATGAGCTGACTATGCCAGCACCTCTTAAAAGACTCTGAAGGTCTGAAAGAATGTAAAGCAATGTTTCTCATTTCCATATCCACCCATTAATACTCTGATTTGTGATGCTGAGGCAGAGAAAATGCAAACCCCACTGCTGCTTGGCAGCCAGCCAACTGTCAATGAAGGATGATTTCTTGTTGCCCATTTGTGAAAGTCTGAAGGTGTCTGTGAGCACCACTCACCCACACATCTTTACCCAGGCAGCAGCAAGTACATCCCGTGGATCCACAATGCAGTTTTTCCAGCCTTTGAAGGATCATGTTCACCCTGCAAAGATGAAATTCATCCCTTCAGAGATAACTACACACAAACCAACCAGTGTCCTCCTTATAGGTATGAGTCAGAGACACCAAGAATAGTTTGTGCTGGCTTTCACATGTATACCTCGCCCCTGTTCAAATGTTTAAAAATGAAAGGATATTTTAGATTCTCTTTGTTGAAACAACTGTGGTATCTGTTTTTTTCCCCAATGGATCTGATTAATATATGTACTACTTAACCTGATTCCTCTACAAAGCCATACTGGAATAGAGGCAGGAAAACTGGAGCAATAATGCAATCCTAGATACAGAGAATGCTGCTGTGGTAATAAACTCAATTATTTTATAAGCTGACCAAAATAACAAATGGAAGAAAGAAGTCAATATTTATAAAGAAACATGTAACATGTTAAATCTTACTCTTCTTGAATTCAAATGCTAAATTCGGCCCATAAAGTTTCTCCTAGACAAATCTTTGGACAGTACAGGTGCATCAGTTATTTTCTTATTGCTGGGACAAAATATCTGAAGAGAATTGTCTAGTGGAAGAAAAAATGATTTACTTTGGCTTTTATAGTACCACAGAGTATAGTCCATCATGGTGGGAAAGTGTGGCAGCAGCAGGAAGCAAACATCATCGCATCAGCTGCAAGTAGAAAGAGAGAACCTATAACCACAAGGCTTTCCCTGCAGTGACACACTTCCTCTGGCAAGGCCCGCCTCCTATATCAAGTCTTTCAGAACAGCACAACCATCTGGGAGTTAAGCATTGGAACACATGAGGCTATAGGGGTCATGATACAGTCAAACCACAATATTCTGCCTCTGACCACCACAGACCCGTGCACATCTCATCATGTGAAATTCATTAAGTCCAAAGTAAAACTTCAGAGAGCCTTTCCTAGTCCCAACATTGTTCAAGAGTACAAAGTATACAATCCCATTTGAGATTCAGCAGTCCCTGTGAGTCTGTGAAGTCAAAACAAAATTTACATAGATCAAGTATGTCATGGCACATTGTAAACATTTCTGCTTCCAAAAAGGATAATGGTGGCATAGCAAGATGATCAAACCAATGTAATAGTACACCCAGCAGGGCAAACACCAAACACCACAGCTCTGTGTCCAGTATCTGTGACTCCTGACACAGTCAGATGGGTTTTAAAAGGCTTGGGTAGTTCCAGCCCCACCCCAGCTGTGCTGCTTGCAACCTCTAGCGAGCCAGAGCCTCCCTAAATCCAAGTTATTCTAACACATGACCCATGGCCCTGACACTTCTAACATCCTGAAGTCTTCAATGCAACTTACAATTTACCTTCCCGGCTTCACACAGAAAAGGCCAGATTATTCTACTAATGGCTGACTTCTCTGTCTCGGGGACATGCACAAGAAGCACATCTGTGTCTCTAAAACACGGATAAATAAGGAAAGGTAGCAGAAGGAGAAAGTGAGGAGGCAAAGGAGGGAAGAGGAGTAGAGAAGGTGTGAAAATGGAAGACAAAGAGACGGGGGAAAGGAGAAGAACATTTGGGGTGACGTTACTAGCATTACAATGCTTATGCTATGCATTTCAGTATATAACTCCTAAAAGCAAAGATAATTTCTTTTGTAAGAGTTTATCAAAATAAGAAAATTGACACTGATAGAGTTTAAGTTTTTCAGATATTTCTACTTATGTCATTAATGACTTGTAAAGCAGGATCTCATCTAAGATTCCATGGCATTTAATTTTCCCAACTCTAATCTCCTTAAAACAAAAAATCTCAGTTCTTCTTTGATAGTTTTGAAGATTGCAAGCCATTTATCTTGTACAATGCCCATCATGTTGGGTTTTTTTCTGCAGTTTCCTTTGGAGTTAAGACTGCATTTTGTTTTGAATATCACCAAAGACATGGGTTGTTTTATTGCATCATATTAAGTGGTGATGTAATATCACTAACCATGCTTGTTAATCCTTTGACGACCTGATTAAAGAGATGCCTATTCAAGTTACCCCTCATATTGCTTAGTGGTTAAGGCTCTTGCTTTTAAGCCTGATGGCCCAGGTTCAAATCTCCAGTGCCCATGTAAAGCAAGATGAATAGGATGGAGTTCACTCTTTCTCTCCCCCTCCTTGATTGTGAATAATAATAAATAAATATTTTTTTAAAGTTACCTCTCGTAATTAGTAGAGAAATTGTAGGAAGATAGTTTTAGACTCAGTAAATAATCTCTGAGCAAACAAACTTTTACCCATTATCTTTGGAATTCCCTGATGGTCTATGCTTACAGGTATAATAATGTTGTTTTCTAAATGTCAATTTCTATGAATATAAAAAGAAATTATCATTCTACCTTTTATTTATTAGTTTGTTTTCTAAGAACATACAAAACTTAATTTTCTCCCTTACTAATTTTATCTGTGTAGACCTTGGCAAAGCATGGAATTGTGGACTGTTTTTGTTACATAGATTCAATTCTGTTAGAACTATTATTCATTTTGATTCTTAATCTTCTTCATATTTTGTTTTTATATGTCATGATGAGATAGTTTCATTGACATTTGAAGGATCCCCATCATTTTTTGAGTAAGTTTTCTAAGTTTGACACACCAAGAGATTGCATGCCCTTCTTATATTCGTGCCACTGCTCGGGAATAAGTCAGTCTTTCCAAGCTCCCTGCGTTCTTTATTTTAATAAAGACTGATCTGGATAATGGTGTGCATTGCTTCTAGTTCTTGTGAGTTGTTTCTTTTTCTGTCTCCTCTCCCATCTCACTATCAATTTGAATTCATACCATCTATATATGTCTATTCCTGTGTGGGGGCTTGAACGTCAAATGTTCTCCATAGCCTCATGTGTTTGCAACTAAGCCTTGGGCTTAACCTTCGGGTGGTGGAAGCTTTGAGAGGTGGAGTTTTGGTGGTGGAGGTGTGTGCTGGGAGCAGGCTTCGGGGTGTTATACTTGCCTCACTCTCTCTGCTCTCTCCCTGTGATATGGAGATGTAATACCATTCTGTCTTCTCCTGCCATGTTTTCCCCATCATGATGAAATTCTCCTTGAAACTGTAAGATGGAAATAAACTCTCTCCTTTTATAAAATGCTCTGGTTAGGTGTTTTTGTAAACGGGTGAGCTGGGGGTTAGAATTTTGATAATGCCCAGCAAAAATTCCAATGCACCCCAAAATTTAAAGAGTACCCGAATTCTTGTCTACAAAATTAAAAAATTAAAATCATAGACAACAAGATATAAAGGTATAGTGGGAGACTTTATTACTTAAAAGAACACGAGGAGTTACAGAGTTCTCCAGCCACCAGTGTGGGGAGAAAACGTGGAGAGTTTAACAGACTTTATGCTGTTCAGCTAAACAAGAAGAAGAAGAAAAGGTAATAGAGGGCTCCCGTCATGAGGAAAAAGGTTCATGTGGGAAAAATCTGGAGCCTTCCCGACCCAGCCTGGCTGGGGTGGAGGAAGGCCTTACCTTTCTAAGGCCTGGAGATTCAGAAGTCCTTCTTCTAGGATGCCATGTGGAAAGGAAGAGAAGCCAGCCTTTGTTTTTGGCAAGCTTTTTAAAAGTTCCCCCAGGTAAGTCAGAGAGACAGCTGATTGGTCTATACCTGACCAATAAGTTTTTGTATGTAGGTTTGGGCTCTGGCTAAAGACACCTCCCACTCAATGGGAGGGGAATCTATACAGCTGCCTGAACCATCATATTTTGACCCAGAAACAAGAAAGTAGACCCTACATAAAATTGGCACAGTGAAGTGGGGCTGAAATAGTTAAACCAACCATTGTTCTCCAAGTGAGGAAAATAATTTGTTTGTACCAGACCATGACCAGATTATGACTATATGTTATGGTAAATTTACTGTAAGTTTGAAAAACTGGCTCTTGCCCCAAGAGATAATTATTTCTGAGAACTAAAAAAATATTTTCAAAATAGGTAGGGTGCTGACTGGTAAATAACTACTGCTTTTTCCACTTCTGTGCACAAACTTGCTCTTTCTATGCAGTAAAGGATGTGGTGTTTTTCTTTATAATCCCTGAGCTACCAGAACTAGCTGCTGACTCTCTCCTGAGTAGAGTCAGCCCTGCTGGTCATTCAAATAAAGTTTCCTTCTTACTCTTCAGACTGTTAGGACCCCGGACCCCCGACTCAAAAGAAGACTCTGACCAAATCTCCTATGTAATCTCTGAAATCAAACCTAGGTCATCAGCCTTTGTCAGCAAGTATCTTCAATCACTGAACTTTCTCTCCAGGTCCAAAACCTAGTCTTTATTAATGAGGTGCATGAAAATTAATTTTCATTTTTGAATCATAATCCCTATGAGGAACTTGAAGCCTGACTCGAGCACACTCAGACAAGGATTCTTTTATTCAGCAAGGAGCAGAGAGTGGACAGACACATATGAAATCATGTCCGTGGAAAAACAGGCTCTTTTAAAGACTGTAGGTAAAGTTTCCCTGGGTCTAGGCCTCCTTAGGGGGTCTGTCTACCAAGAGACAATAGGTGACCATATAAATGTGGATGGGGCTGGCTGCAGAGCTCTTTTCAAAACTATAATAGGATTTTAGGAAAAAAATGCTTTGTAAAACAAAAAGGGGTTTCATTCTAGAGAGACTAACATCTGTACTTATCCTCCTGTGGTAGTTTGAATAATGTTCCCAAAAAGAATTAAGGATTTATTAAAATTATTAATTGTCTCCAGACTTCTGGCTGGAGGAAGTACTACTTTGGCCTAGCCTTCTGGGGACTGACCCTTTCTAATTTTGATGTCACATAGAAGAGATGAAGAGGTACAGAGAAATTAAGCAATTGCTTATGGTCACAAAGAAAATAATCACTTAAGACTGGACTGCACATTGATGCTTACATGCATTGTGTAGTTTCTCCTGAGAATTTTTCTTGTGTGTGTGTGTGTGTGTGTGTGTGTGTGTGTGTGTGTGTGTGTGGTGTATGCGCATGAATGTGCCCTTGTAGCACTCTAGGTGCTTACCTGTGGTGGGCGAGGTAGGCTGGAAAGTTGGGAGTCCTGATCCATTGCTCTTCTGTCTGTCCTTGTGAGAGCAAGAGTCTCTCATTGATTCCAGAAGTTTCTTCCCAACCCACTTCCCAGAAGGTCCAGCAATCCCCATGTCTCTTCACCCCTATGTGACTGAGATTACAAATGGGAGTAGCTACTCCCAGCTGTTTGACTTAGGATTTGAACTCATGGCCTCAGTTTCCCTTAAGACCTCGTGCTTGCTCAGGAAGCACATGTAACCACTGAGCAATCTCTCCAGCCCTTCTGAATTTTTTTTGTTTTAACCATAAGTATTTATTGATGGATTGAGGAATGCAATTTTAAAGGGACAATAAGGCACAACTGTGGATTCAAACAATTTGCTATAGAGCCAAAGGGTGGCATAATGTTAAGAACTTTATGTAAGTCAAGAAGCCTCTGAAGTACTCCTCTAACACATCAGGATCAGACAATTCTTTTATATAATTCTTATACATTATTTGATCACAAAGTCAGACTGATACTTCATAAAGAATTACCCATTCATATTTGAGCCACCCAACCTGTCCAGTCCCAAGTTCCCACCTTTATCCATTTTTTATAGATTTTTAAAGCAATTGATTTGTTAAAAAGCTGTTTCTATATCTTGGATAGCCTTCCAAAGCAAGGACACAAGCAAGCAAGCATCAGAGAAGTCACCAGCCAAGGGCACACATGTGAACAGAGCCACACAGACACAGGATGGGAACAGACTGACTCCATGAAGTCTAAACCAAGCTGACTTTGGCAGGAAGCTGCTCCAGCTTCTCGAAGACCTCCACTGCCCTGTTAGGTTGTGCCACCAGTGCCAGCATCAGAGCTTCTAAGGGTTGCAGGGGTCTAGCTGAGGAGCAAGGGAGTCACGTGATCAGGAAATTAATGACACAAGACGTTCCCAGCTCTGGACTGTCAGGGGGTGAAAGTTTTTGGGGGCCTTTGGAGGCATACCCTGGCTTAGTCTTGGATGGCACCTGAGAGCTTGCCAAGAGGAGCTTGGCTTAATGAGTTTCAGGAGGTAGTCCTGATTAGGCTATTTGCACATCATGCCCACAGATTCTTGTCATAGACCAATAAATAGTTCCCTGAGGTATGGGGTATGAGCAATGAGATCTGAGAGAGAGAGAGCAATAAAGAGAGAATGCACATTCTTCCACCCATATGCGGTCTATGTGTGTTTGCGTGTGTGTGTTTTTTTTATCATTGCCCCCGCAGGCGGTGGGCAGTGACAAGTGGTGCTGAAACCCGGGAAATGAAAGGGAAACGGAAGGGACATGAAAGGGAAATGGAAGGATCCATAAAAGAACCTAGGTAAGAGAGTTTTACAGTCCGCAGTAAAAGCGACGGTTGTGAGGCTTGCTGAGAGGGCAGCTAAGGTTCAAGGTAGAAGCAACGAGATTAAAGTGCACTAAGAGTGACAAAAATAGAGAATTAAAAATTCTCTAGAAGTGATTATGAGAAGGTCCACTAAAAGTGGCCAAGAGGAAGTGAGGCATGCCGAGAGAGCAACTGAGGTTCGCGGTGAAGCGACTAGAAGGGTCACTAAGAGTGGCTGAGGTTCGCGATAGAGTGAGAAGGATGGGCCCATATGAAAAAGTCCCCGGGACTGCAGCCCGGGGAAGGGTGGAACGGACACGCTCTGCTCTAGTCCAAGTAAAAGTGAGAGCAATTTTGGTTTTAATAAGAATAATTCAAGAGTGGTGGTATAGAAAAGTTGACTTCTTTTCTGCATGACATAGAAGAAGGGAAGACCCTGCTCCGTGCACTCCAAGACTGCCAGACAGATGAGCAGGTTAGGCAAAGAGCTCCACCCTGGCCGAGAATAGTACGAGATGGCCAAGAACTTTGGTGGGGAATTCTTAGCTTCTCTCCTTTCCATGAGATGCAATCTGGAGGTCAATGTTTGTTATGGAAAACCGCTCATGTTTTCCTAAAGACTATAGAGCAGCATGTTCCTTGGTTTCTGGAGGAGGCGGAAACAACAGAGGATAGGCAGTGGCTCCGCGACGGCACCTGAGCGAGCGTGTGTGGTGGCAAATGTCCCGGCCACCCGGGCCTGGGCATCGCATCGCGCCGGCGACCAGGCAGGCGAGCAAGTTAAACAAAGAGCTCAGAACGCCTCGGCCAGGATGAACTGACTGGCCTGGAGACTTAGAATTCCTTAGTTTTTTTCTTTTCTCTGAGATGTAAATTCAGCCCCTGACAACTGTCAAGGTCACAAGACCCAATACTCATAGCGTTGTGCTTATGTCAGAAGGTCAGGCTTGGAGGTCTGAGAGACTTAATTTAAATTTATAAGGCTTTTTCACTGTCTATGGATTTGGTACAAGGAAATCTTTGGTTTGGGTTATAAAAAAATGTCTGCTAATTATATACAAAAAAGATATTTTTAAATCAGTCTAAAAGGCAGGTTTTTCCGGCCTTGTCAGAAATCCAGATGCAGGCCCCCTAGGGCTGACAATGGTCACTCAAGCAAGGCCGAGAGTTAGCCCCAGGGAGTACAGCCTTTTGTTTGAAGGAAAGGCCCTGCAGGCTAAATTCTATTGATTTGGTTTAAAGCTTTTTTCCTCTATAAAAGCCTTGTAACATATGAGACAGAGCGGAGACAGGAGGATGACAAAATGCTTAATTGACTAATAAAATTTCCTCCTTCTGGGTTGTTGAAGACATCTTCCTAATTCTATCATGCTTGAATTTTAACTATGATACAGATTTCTCTCTTCCCAGGTTAACTTCGACCAGTTTTGAAAATTCTACCAATGGGAAAATTGTTATATGTATCCAAAAGTTTCAAGGTAACATTCTAAAATAAGTAATGTTAATGCAGCTTGTCTCAGAGATCATTATGTTTTGCATAAACCATTTTAAAGTGTGCAACATGAAATTATTAGCAGGAGATATCTTAGAAACTCTATAAATAATGTGCTACTACTATATGGGTTGTCAGTTCTCCAAAAATGATATTTATAGAGGTGTTACATACGAGAAATGCCTGTGGTTTCTCTAAATTCTATAAGGTATAAAAAACTAAAATATAGTAAAGATAAATATGTATTGGATGTCAATTTTCCTATGAAAGCAATTACTAGGGCTCATGGACTTAGCAAAAGAAAGAGCATATACTTTTGTGCTCCACTGGCTTTTGACTATGGGTCAAGAACTCTTCCTATTGCCAAATCCCAGAAACGGACATATTTTCCAATATTTCCTCATAAGCTCGTCTGGCCAATGTGTTTATGACGAATGAAAAGGAACTAAATATACAAGGAGAATTATATCTTCCTAGCATTGTTAAAGTCCATAACTGTATAGGTAAACTGAGTCAAAGAAAAAGACATAATGTTTCTTTTCTCATCTATTGCTAAATGGTTAGAGACATTATCTGCTATAAGTACTATATGTTTTCTGCTTGCTTATAAATAAAAAAGAAAGGGGAGAATGTCCCTAGAAAATGTCTTTTTAAATTTTGGGAATTTTGCAGAAAGACTAGTCATGGCAAGTTATAAAAGAAGTGACTGTCATAGACTGACTACTACTAACACTGGACCTGATCACTCCAGTTATAACTGTTGGTTCAGTGACTAAATTGTTTGTGGGTTAAGAAATGCACAAGAGGAACTCTTGGGGTATTCACCCAGGTTAGCTATGTTTCTTTATGTTGATTACTGGTATTAATTTTCTAGGATGGGTTCTCATATCTAAAAGCATTGTGAGATTTGTTTATGCTAATTACCTCCAGGTGGTCAACATTTGACTTGTAAAGTTTAATTTCAGTCATTGTGGCTTCTATCTTCCTATCAGATAAATGTGTTGGAATAACTTAATTAAGCTAACAACATTGATTGTCACAGGTTTTCCTTTTCAAAAATTTGACAGGATTGGACACTGCTTTGCTTTGTTGTGGATAATCTCAGCGTTTCCATCTAAGATAGTATTTCAACAATTGCCTTATTTTGTGTGCTTGAACTAACTCTTTAAGATATTCCCTACTCCATGGTACAAGTTTAGAATGCTAAGTACAGTACTGCATATACCTCAATATATTTCAGTTCCTGTTGACATCGGTTCTCCTCATACATCAATTGCAGTTCATAAAAAGAGATTTTTTTCGAATAACTTCTGTCATCATTGCTGCAATAGCCATTTCAGCTGTGGTGGCTGCTACAACTGCTGTTGCTTTTGCTACTTCAGTTTCTACAGCACAGATTCTCAATAATCTTTTTTCTGCGGCTGCCCAAGCTCTGAACATCCAGAATCAATGGACAATTTAAAACTGGACTTACGATTCTTGATCAATGAATTGTTCCTCTGCAGGAAAGACAATTTGGACAATTAATGACATTGTGATGTGTTCGTTCTATTGTATTCATCCTATTGTGGGACTTTGTATAATTGATGTTTTGTAGCAAAAATGTCTAGACACCTTTCATGTATGTTAACTAGTCAGTCATTGGACTCATGAGTTTAATCTTTATTGCTAACTTATGAGTTTAATAACCTAACCCAATCTTTATTGCTAAAGTGCATATCCCAACTATAGCATCTTCAATAAGAACTCTTAGTCTGATGTGCATTAACGCTTTGCCAATCTCAGATGCGCCAACAACTGCAAGCACAGCTAATTAAAGCAAGCCATGGCAGCTATAGGTGGCTGATCCTCCCCCCATATAAGGCTTAGTGTGCTGGATCCGTAGTCAGAGACGGGTAAGATCCATGGAAATACATATCAACCTAAGACAAGGTTCTGACGCTTGGAGGTCAGAATTCCAATGATGGGTAAGGTAAAGACACGATCCTGAGCCATTCTTTAATAAAAGAAAAGGGGGATATGTCAGGGGTGAAAGCCTTTGGGGGCCTTTGGAGGCACACCCTGTCTTAGTCTTGGACGGCACCTGACAGCCTGCCAAGAGGGGCTTGGCTTAATGAGTTTCAGGAGGTA